>WNHD01020469.1:0-11284 GCA_011057455.1 Ganaspis sp. Gsp50
GCATTTTTATATTCTATTTGATAGTGTTGTTTAAAAATTAAAATTTCGAATTTGATTTTTTCCCTTTTTTTGGTCTGTCTGACTACGTTCGGGCTCCTGACCGAGCGCAGATCGAGTTGTTGCACAGAACGGTTCATTTTGTCTTAATATTCTTAATTTTGTCTGTCCACATCTCAAGTTGTTCGTTTTTACTTTCAATTGTTTTTCAAAAGATTCTAATATTTTATTGTATTAAGAAAATGCAATAAATTCAAGTTAATTTTTTTATATTAACAGGGTTTCTGCAACTCTGGAAAACAAGGAAAACCTGGAATTCTCATGGAATTTCATTATCCCTCAAGGAATGATGGAAATCTCATGGAATTCTCAATCATATCATGGAAATTAATTTTTATTATTTAATTTCTTTACTTTATGGTGTTTATTGAGATTTACAAAAATTTTAAACTTTTTTTATACAGAAAAAACTTCAAAATATTTCAAAATACTTAAAACACTTTAAAATATTTCTAAATACTATCAATATTTCAAAATTTTAAGAAATACTTAAAAATATTTAAATGTACTTAAGATTACTTTAAAATACTTCAAACTAATTTAAAATACTGCAGACTGCTTGAAAATATGTACTTGAAATTACTTCAAAATATTTCAAAATACTTAAAATGTCTTTAAAATATTCCAAAATACTTAAAAGTACCTTAAAATATTTCTAAATACTTTCCAACATTTCAAAATTTCAAGAAATACTTAAAAATATTTAAATGTACTTAAAATTACTTTAAACTAATTTGAAATACTTCAGACTGCTTCAAAATACTTCAAATTACTTCAAAATATTTAAAAATACTTAAAATATCTTAAAAATATTTCCAAATACTTCCCAATGATTCAAAATACTTAAAATGGCTTTAAAATATTTCAAAATACTCCCCAATGCTTCAAAATATTTTAAAATACTTTAAAATGTGTAAAATGTAAAAAACATTTCAAAACACTTAAAAGTACTTTAAAATACATCAAATTACTTTAAAATACTCAAAAATACTTAAAATTACATTAAAATATTTTAAAATACTTAAAAATAATACAAAGTAACTATTTAAAAATATTAGTATTTTAGATATTAAATAAAATATAAGCAGATTTAAAAATGCTTCAAAATATTTAAAAATACTTCAAGGCATTTAAAAATACTTGAAAATATTAAAAAATCATTTTAAAATTAAAAAAAAAGTTTTGAATAATTCAAATTATATAGAAAATTATTTTTCAAAAACTACCATTCAAAAGTAATCTTCATTTCAAAAGTAATTTAAATTCTTACAAAATATTGAAAAATTCCTTTTTTTAATGAAAAAATACATTAAAAAGTATCATGGACATTTTTCTATTCTATTCATGGGATATGACAGGTTCTACTGTACTTTCAAAATATTTTAAAGTAGTTTTAAGTATATTCAATATTTTGAAGTATTTTAAAATATTATGAAGTATTTTAAAATATTTTGAAGTATTGAGAAGTATTTGAAAAACATTTAAAGTAATTTTATGTATTATATATATTTTGAGTTTCTTTTTAATATTTTTAAGCAGTTCTAAATATTTTGATGTGTTTTGAAGTGCATGGAAGTATTTTAATACTTTAAAATAGTATTTAAAAAAAAAATAATATTTTTAAATCTGTTTACAATTCAATTTATATTTAAAACGCTAATATTTTTTAATACTTTGAAATATTTTCAAGTCTTTTAAAATATTTTAAAGTAATTTTAAGTCTACTTAATATTGCGATGTACCTATCTTCAAGTGTTTTTGGATATATATGTATATATTGAATTATTCAAGAATATTTTAAAGTAATTTTAAGCATGTATATCAATATATTGAAGTAGTTTTAAGTGTTTTTAAATATTTTGGAATATTTTACAATATTTTGAAGCAATCTGAAGTATTTTAAAGTAATTTTAAGTATTTTTTAATATTTTTAAAGATTTTTTTTCTGTAAAAGAAGTATAAATTTTCGGTAAAACTTAATAAACATCATATGGTAAAGAAATTAAATAAAAAATAAATTTTCATGATATGAATGAAAATTCCACGAGATGTCCATGATTTCATGAGGAATATTAAAATTCCATGAGAATTCCAAGTTTTCCAGAGTTGTAGAAACCCTGAATTTTTAAAGATTTCAAAAAATGCTAAAATGTTGTTAATTTAAAAGTATTATAAACTTTATTAAAAAGGACCTATTCTTTAAAATTTCAGAATAATTGAGTAGATTAAAATGTATAGAATTGAAGTTTGGATTATATTTTGTAAGGGTAGAAATAATGAATTGCAAACAAGTTGAATTAAACTCAAGAGCTAAATGTGTTTAAAAAGGCTCATTATTTTACAATTTCAAGTCTAGTTTTAAAGGTAATTTTTTTAAAGAATAGCAATTTCGTATACAAATGAAAATACTCTTTGATTTAAATTCAATTCAAGTAATTTAATAATTTCCTACATAATGCTAGCGCGCTTTAGCGCGCGTATAATTTGCTAGTAACAAAAATAATTCTACATGTTTGTTAAATCCACTACGTTTCTACAATTCAGGAAAAACAGATTTCCGTGTGGAATTATGTCTCTTCCGTGTGGATTATTGTTAATTATCGACATTTTTTAAAATTAAAACGATTTATCGTTTTTAAATAATTTGTTTCAATCGAGTATAAACCAAGTTTATTAACGAATTCTGTCAAAATACTCAGAATGAAAATTGTGAATTAAAACTAGCTGTGTGCTTTGAGTAGCGCTATTTTTTGTGTGCTTGAAATTGTCTTTTCTCTTCTGTGAAATGTTATGAAATAGAGTGTGGACAAAGTTTTGTCGTTTGCTTGCGGCCACAGAGATGAAACCACTTTTTTTTTGCCTTTGGCACGCAAAGTGTTAAAAGCCTTTTGTGAGCAGAAACCATTTCCGTTGAAGGTATTCGATAGGAAGGTCTGACGCGGATGCTGGTGTACAGTATTCGTGGCTGTGGAAATTGGCCAATGTTACTCAGTCTCCCTACAGCTACTTGTGGACCAATGCCAGCACTGCGCCAGAACTCGTGGCAGGACCATCTCGTCGGACGATGTATGTCACCGCTTTATACTTCACAATGACCTGCATGACTTCCGTGGGGTTTGGAAATGTTGCGGCCGAAACTGACAATGAAAAGATCTTCACCATCTGCATGATGATCATCGCTGGTAGGAACTAACATTTAAATTTAACCTCGAATCTAAAACAAGTATTATTTTCTTCAATTTGGTGTCTCATTATTCTAAAATTAGAATTCCAATCACTTGCCTAGGTACTTTAGTACCTTAAATTAATCTTTAATGATTGCATGATCGAGAAATAAGTCCAAATTGATTGCAAAGTCTCATCAAGTTCACTATCTTCTTTTTCCAAAACCTTTCATTTTCTTTAACTTCAATCTATTTTTCCTTTAATTGAAATTCCCTTTTAATCAAATCCTTTTTCGCTGCAAAATTTGCTCTTGTGCTTCTTCTTTTCTCTGTTCATTGTTTTCCAAGATTCTTGAAAGTTCGTCTTTGAATTTAAAGTTTTTTGAAAAATTTAGTGTGTCTGCAAATTGGGCTTCTTTATTTTGAAACTAACTATGGAGCATAAATTTAATTTTTTGTTTATAAAGTCTCTTTTTGTAATCGGGAAAACTATAAAAGTAATAAATTATATATTTTGAAAATCAGTCCGTTTCGGATAGTTTTTTCTTCCTCATAGCATTGTTTGCGTTTGTTAAAGATTTTTAAAGTATTTTCAAAACTGTTTTTCTTGAATAATGTTTCTTTAATGATAAATAATGTTTATTGATATCTTGTGCGACTTTCGGACCTTGAAGTTTTTATCAATTTCATTTGAAAATCCTGTAAAGATAGGTTTTGACATTCTTTTGAGGCAAAAGTCTTTGGATTCTAGAAGCATCTTTAAGAACCTTGAAATTCCTTTGAAGCTTTTACTGTTACGCTTCTGTTCCTTTCCTGTCGTCAAAATTTGTTAAATTCCTTTTACAATTTATCGGAGAATTTCCGAGATATTTCAAACATTGATGTATAAAATTCTGATTCATTCTAAAAAACTAAATCAAAACAATGTACAACAAAAGAAAACATTGTACAGGGCAAGACAATAAAACAAAAAAAGCAAGGCAATAAACAACAAAACGAAACAATAAACGACAAAACAAGGCAATAAATAACAGAAGAAAACAATAAACAACAAAACAAAGCAATCAATTACACAACAAAACAATAAATAGCAAAACAAAACAATAAACAACAAAACAAAGCAATAAACAACAAAACAAAGCAATAAACAATAAAATAAAAAAATAAACAATAAAACGAAACAATAAACAACAAAGCAAAACAGTAAACAACAAAACAAAGCAATAAACAACAAAACAAAGCAATAAACAACCAAATTATGCAATAAACAATCAAACAAAACAATAAACAAAAAAACAATAAAACAAAACAAAAAACAACCAAATTACGCAATAAATAATAAAACCAAACAATAAACAACAACAAACAATAAAACAAAACAATAAACAACAACAAAAAACAATAAACAACAACAAAAAACAATAAACAACAACAAAAAACAATAAAACAAAACAATAAACAACAAAACAAAGCAATAAACAACAAAACAAAGAAATAAACAACAAAGCAAAACAATAATCAACAAAACAAAGCAATAAACAATAAAACATAACAATAAACAACAAAACAAAGCAAAAAACAACAAAGCAAAACAATAAATAACAAAACAAAGCATTAAATAACACAACAAAGCAATAAACAACAAAGCAAAACAATGAACAACAAAACAAAGCATCAACAAAGCAAAACAATGAACAACAAAACAAAGCAATAAATAATACAACAAAACAAAGCAATAAATAATACAACAAAACAAAAAACAACAAATCAAAGCATTAAATAACACAACAAACCAATAAACAACAAAGCAAAACAATAAATAACAAAAAAAGCAATGAACAACAAAACAAAACAATAAACAACAAAGCAAAACAGTAAACAACAAAACAATAAAGCAAAACAATAAACAACAAAACAAAGCAATAAATAACGCAATAAAGAATAAAACAAAACAATAAACAACTAAACAAAGCAATAAATAAAAAAACAAAGTAATAAACAAAAAAGCAAGACAATAAACAGCAAACCAAAGCAATAAATAACAAAAAAAAACAAAAAACAACTAAATTATGCAATAAACAATCAAACAAAACAATAAAAAACAAAACAAAGGAATAAACAACAATACAAATCAATAAACAATAAAACAAGACAGTAAACAACAAAACAAAGCAATAAATAACAGAACAAAGCAATAAAAAACAAAATAAAGCAATAAACAATAAAATAAAACAATAAAGAATAAAACAAAACAATAAACAATAAGACAAAGCAATAAACAATAAAATAAAACAAATAACAAAAGAAAACAATAAACAATAAAACCAAAAATAAACAAAGAACAAAGTATTAAACAACAAAGCAATACAACAAAGAACAAAAGAGAGCAATAAATAACACAACAAAACAATGAACAACAAAATAAAGCAATAAGCAATAAACAACAAAAAAGAGGAATAAATAATAGAACAAAACAATAAACTACAATACAGAGCAATAAGTAATAGAACAGAAGAATAAACAACAAAACAAAGCAATAAACATTAAAGCAAAGCAATAAATAACATTACAGAGCAATAAACAATAAAAGAAAGCAATAAATAACAGAACAAAACAATACAAAATAAAGCAAATTAATACATAACAAAACAAATAAGCAATAAACAACAAAACAAAACAAATAAGCAATAAACAACAAAACAAAACAATAAACAGCAGAACAAAACAATAAACTGCAAGAGAAATCAATAAAGAACAAAACAAAAGAATACGCCGAACAATACAAAGCAATAAACAATAAAACAAAACAATAAACAACAAAGGAATGCAATAAATAGCACAACAAAACAATAAAGAAGAAAACAAAATAGTAAACAATAAAGCAAAGCAATAAACAACAAAACAAAACAATAATCAACAATACAAAGCAATAAACAAGAAAATAAAAGAATTAACAACAAAAGAAAGCAATAAACTACAAAGCAAAACAATATGCAACAAAAGAAAGCAATAAATAACACAACAAAACAATAAACAAGAAAACAAGAAACAGCATGAACAGAACAAAGCAATAGATAACAGAACAAAACAATAAATAATAAAACAAAACAAACAACAAAACAAAGCAATAAACAACGAAACAAAACAGTAAGCAACAAAACAAAGCAGTAAACAACAAAACAAAGCAATAAACAGCAAAAAAACAGTAAACAACAAAACAAATCAATAAATAACACAACAAAACAATAAACAACAAAAAATAGCAATAAAGCAATAAACAACAAAACAAAGCAATAAATAACAGAACAAAACAATAAAAAACAAAATAAAGCAGTAAATAACACAACAAAACAATAAACAACAAAACAAAAGATTAAACAACAAAGCAAAACAATAAATAACAAAACAAAGCATTAAATAACACAACAAAGCAATAAACAACAAAGCAAAACAATGAACAACAAAACAAAGCATAAAGCAAATCAATAAGCAACAAAAGAAAGCAATAAATAACACAACAATATAAAGCAATAAACAGGATAAACATAACAAAGCAATTAATAACAGAACAAAACAAGAAACAACAAAACAAAACAATAAACAACAAAGCAAGAAATCGTATCCATTATTTACCAACTTTTTAATATTTTATGAAACAGAAAATAGAAAGTAAAAAATCATAATTTAAAAAATTGTACACACATTGCAGTTTTTTATAAATTATTAATCCTATCCATAAAATTCGTATTTTTGCAAATTTTTTACATTTGTTATGTATTATTAAAAAGTTAAATCGATGAAAGTTTTTGTATTCATTTTCGTTTATTTTTTATTTTTCTGCGTAAATTAATTTAATCTGAAAATGTAGGACAGTTTTAAGAATACGTGTTTTTTTTTCTTTATGCAATTTTAATTGATTGTGTTTTTTTAAAGCCTTGTTATACGCCACGATATTTGGACACGTTACCACTATTATTCAACAGATGACTTCTGCGACAGCTAAATATCACGATATGCTAAATAACGTGCGCGAATTTATGAAACTTCACGAGGTGCCTAAAGCTCTTAGCGAAAGGGTCATGGATTACGTCGTAAGCACGTGGGCAATGACCAAAGGCCTCGACACTGACAAAGTGCTTAATTACTGCCCTAAAGATATGAAGGCTGACATATGCGTACACCTTAATCGAAAAGTCTTCAATGAGCATCCAGCTTTTAGGTAAAAATATGCATTTTTTTGTATAATAATAATTCGCAATTAGAGTAAAATTAAATTAACTAATTAAATTAGATTTTTTATTTTGAAGTGAACTGATTAAATTCGATTTTTTAATATCAGTGGAACTAATTAAATTCGATTTTTTAATATCAGTTGAAATAATTAAATTCGATTTTTTAATATCAATTGAACTAATTAAATTAGATGTTAAATTCCAGTTAAAGTAATTAAATTGTTATTAAATTTCTGTTAAAATTTAACAAAGTACGATCTTTTTTTTTATCTCTTATAAATAATTCAATGTTTTGCAAATTTTTTCATTTTTCATTTCGGACTCAGTCGATCGAAATTTACACACATTTATATAGATGCAGATTGAAATTAATTATGATTTCAATTCCCCTACCTTAAACTAATTTTTCGAAATTTGCATCATTGATTTTAAAAAAAGCTTCTTTGTATAAGGTAGCAATTTTTAAATAAAAGCCTTTGAAATAAACAAAATTGAATATAAATCAATAAGTGGAAATAAATTTGAAATAAAAAGTTTTCAAATAATTTATTTATTTAAATCATGAAATAATTTATTTATTGACAAAAAGTTTCAAATTAACAACTTTAACTGCTCATTGAAATTATTCTTTTAAAAGTATGAATACAAAATTATACAATCGTTTAATTATAATAAAAAATTATACCATTGTTTTGAATACAAAATTATGCAAATATTTTGAATAAAAAATTATACAATCGTTTAATTATAATAAAAAATTATACCATTGTTTTGAATACAAAATTATACAATCGTTTTGAATAAAACAACTCTATAAAAGCACCAATTTTGATTAAATTTGGTTTTTAGAATTTATCAGACAGATTTGGTTTTATAAGTCAGATTGAGAAAAGTTTCATAAATCAGTGTTTCTGTTCTTTTAGTTGGAGAATAAAAATAACAGGTGACATCCATATAAATAGGAGTTATCTTTATAGTTCTCACTTTGACGATTTTCTGGCTTAGGTTGGCGTCCGATGGATGTTTGCGAGCTCTGGCGATGCATTTTACAATGTCGCATAGCGCTCCAGGGGATTTGCTGTATCACACTGGGGAATCGATCGACTCTTTGTGTTTTATTGTAACCGGTAGCCTGGAGGTGATACAGGACGATGAAGTAGTGGCCATCCTGGGAAAAGGCGACGTCTTCGGGGACAGCTTCTGGAAGGATTCAGCAGTGGGTCAGAGTGCTGCGAATGTCAGAGCCCTCACCTACTGCGATTTGCATACCATCAAAAGGGATCGTCTCCTCGAGGTTCTTGATTTTTATCAAGCCTTCGCAAACTCCTTTGCACGCAATCTCGTTCTCACCTACAATCTCCGACATCGGGTAAGTTTTAGAAAATAAAATTTATTCTTTTTATAAAAGAACTTTTACATTTTAAAGAATTATTTACATCTTATAAGACTCTTTACGTTTTAAAAAACTCTTTACGTTTTAGAAAACTCAACGTTTTAGAAAACTCTTTACGTTTTAAAAAACTCTTTACGTTTTAGAAAACTCTTTATATTTTAAAAAACTCTTTACGATTTAAAAAACTCTTTACTTTTTAAAAAAACTCTACGTTTTAAAAAGCTCTTTACATTTTTAAAAACCCTTTACATTTTTAAAAACCCTTTACATTTTAAAAAACTCTTTACATTTTAATGGCTACTGGAATCTTACGAAAAGAATGAATGGATACTGGGATTCCCAAAAAGTACTGAGAATGTTTTATACTAATTGAAAGGGAATAACTATTTTACTTCAAACTACTAAGAATACTATTATTGTGGTTATTATTGTTAGTAGAATTAATATTTAATATTCACATCAGAGATCAATTAAGGTAAATAAATATGAATATTATATAAACAAATGGTTAAAAAATCAGCAACGTTATTACGTTGATTTTAAGACCAATTTAGCATACAATCTAAATACCGCATCGCTATTAATTTAAAATTACATTTCCAATTTAAATTGCTTCATTTTCTTTGAATTTAAATCGTTCTTGTGTCCTATTAATTCAAGCTTCATTTAATCAAGATTTCAATCGATCCAAGGCTTTTAATCAAATATGTAAATTTCTAGAGATTCAATCAATCGATTCAAGTTGTAATTGACTCGATCGATTTCATTTCAATTTATCTAAATTTCGATTGATCTGAAATTCAGTTTATTCAAGTTTCAAACGAAAGTTTTGATTAACCTTCGTTACTTAAAATTTGGGTTTAATGAATCAAAAGTTTACGAAAAGAGCGTATTTAAAAAAATGAGAAAGATTATGCGAAAATGTTTTAGGCTTAATCATTTGCAAGTAATAAAATAAAAGCAATAAATAAAGAGATAATAAAGAAATAAATTAATAAATAAAGAAAGAAATAAAAAAATGAAGAAAGAAATAAGGAAAGGAAGAAGTAAAGAATGCAATAAAGAAATAAATTAATAAATAAAGAAAGAAATAAAGAAATGAAGAAAGAAATAAAAAAAAATGAAGAAAGAAAAAAAATAAAGAAAGAAATAAGGAAAGGAATAACTAAAGTATGCAATAAAGAAATAAATTAATAAATAAAGAAATGAAGAAAGAAATAAAAAAATAAAGAAAGAAACAAGGAAAGGAAGAAGTAAAGAATTTAATTAATAAAGAAAGAAAGAAAGAAATTAAGAAATAAATAAAAAAATAGAGAAAGAAATAAATAAATAAAGAAATAAGGAAAGGAAGAAGTAAAGAATGCAATAAAGAAAGAAAGTAATGAAGAAAGAAAGAAAAAAATGAAGAAAGAAAAAAAAATAAGGAAAGTAATAAGGAAAGGAAGAAATAAAGTTTGCAATAAAGAAATAAATTAATAAATAAAGAAAGAAATTAAAAAATAAAGAAATAAATAAATAAAGAGATAATAAAGAAATAAATGAATAAAGAAAGAAATATAGAAATGAAGAATGAAATAAAAAATGAAGAATCAAAAAAATAAAGTAAGAAGTAAGGAAAGGAAGAAGTAAAGAATGCAATAAAGAAATAAATTAATAAAGAAAGAAAGAAATGAAGAAAGAAATAAAAAATGAAGAAATAAGGGAAGGAAGAAGTAAATAATGCAGTAAAGAAAGAAATTAATAAATAAAGAAATGAAGAAAGAAATAAAAAATAAAGAAAGAAATAAGGAAAGGAAGAAGTAAAGAATGCAATAAAGACTTTAATTAATAAAGAAAGAAATAAATAAATAAAAGAAGAAATAAATAAAAATTAAATAAATAAAGAGATAATAAAGAAATGAAGAACGAATTCAAAAATGAAGAAACAATAAAAAAATGAAGAAAGAAATAAGGAAAGGAAGAAGTAAACTAGTGGAAAATTATGTTAATTTCATGAACATTTTGCTTCCTCATAGGGAAAAAATTTAATAAAGAATAAAGAATATAAAAAAAGTAACATTGACAATCTTTTTCATAAATTTTTGGTAATTAAGATTAATTAAAAATTTAACATTATGCAAATCAATTCTTTTTTTATATCCAAAAATATTCCTCAAGGAACAGTCATTAAAAAATGATAATTTTAAAAGTTATATTAAAAAATAGAATTTTAATTGTCAATAATAATGAGACAATGCTTCCCTATGAGGAAGCAAAATTGTCATTTACTCCTTCAATTCTTGGTGAAATATATACTTTATATAGGTCAATCTACCTATTTTTTAATGTAGAAAATTTTTTCCAAAGGAACTGTCATTAAAAAATGATTATTTTAAAAGTTATACTAAAAAATGGAATTTTTATTGTCAAAAATCATGAAAAATTGTCATTTACTTCTT
>WNHD01020501.1:0-12579 GCA_011057455.1 Ganaspis sp. Gsp50
AAACTGGACCGACCAATCAGATGCGAGATGTCATTTACTTCACGGACTAAACCAATCAGATTGCGAGAAGTCATTTACTTCACGGCCTAGGCCTAGAAGCATGAGATATTAGAGGTTCTCAAACAGTCCGTAAAGTAGTACTTCTACAGCAAGTGTGATAAAAAATTAATGATTTCATTTATTAAATTAAATATTTCTATTTCAAAGATTCATGGGATAAATTTTTATTTTATTATTTTCGTTCATTTTTGCAGTAATGACTGCTTATTATTTCATTACGTAAATAGTAAAGTCGGTAAAGAAGAGATAAGCATAAGTTAATACCAGCAATTGAGAGTTGCTGAAAGCAGTCTTGTTATTGAATCTACAAATTAAGGAAGTGTCTATTTTCATCTAAACTTGAGAAAATCATTTGGATTATAATTTCTCTTTACTTTGTTATGTCTTGTATTTAAAATAATTTAATTTTAACGACTTTGGTGTGTAATTAAAGTTATTAAAGTCAGAGCTTGTTATAGGGGCGCGATTAAGGAACTTTATAAATTAAATCTATTTAAACTTTGTTAAAGTTTTACATGAAGTCTGATCATCGATGCCTTAAGATTGAAGATCCTTAGGGACTAACTAGCAACTATTTTTCATTTTTTCACATTCTTTTTTCAAATTCTTAACATTAAAAAACTTTCTATAATTTTATATATTTTTTCAAATTATTGACATTTAAAAACTTACACAATTCCAGTCGAAACAGTTTTAAATTAAAGAAAGCTACACTTAGAGAAACGTTAATTTAAAACATTTTATTTGTTGATTAAAAATGTTTATTTATTTGATATACAGTTGAACAAATGTTTGTTTAATGGAATTAAATATTTGTTTAATTCAATCAAAATTATGATATACAAACAACAAAGAAAACAAGGAAACATAACATTTTGCAACGAATAATTTGTTTAAAATAAATTGTTTAGAATTAAGCAAACGTTTGTTTGAATCAAGAAAACATTTGTTTGAATTAAACAAACATTTATGTTTAACCGCATATCAAATAAATTTTTGTTTGATTTAATCAAACAATCTTTAATTTAAACAAACTTTTTTCCAGTGTAAAAAAGCACTAGACTTTTATTCTAGAATGACCTTGAGAATGACTATATATTATAATGTTTCTTCAAATTAATTTTGTAGAATTTAAACTTGATATCTAATTACATATAACATTCTTTATACATTCTATACAATTTAGTAATCAAATTTTACAAAATCTGATGAACTTATTAATTATTTTGTAGAAGATTTTCAATTTTTAAAATCATTTAACAATTTTTTTTATATCTTTATGATAATTGAGAAATTTTCTATATTCCACAATCTTTTACAACAATTTTCAATTTTTTGAGATTATATTTTAAATCTAATTATACTTTAAAGAATACATTTATAGAAATGTAAAACTCTATATATATATATATATATATATATATATATATATATATGTATATATGGATTATTAATTAAATTTCATGTTAAAATTCTATAAAACCATTTTCTAGATATTTTATAGTCTAGAATAATTTTAGAATCAAGAAAATGTTTAAAGAACTTTAAATAAATCATAGAATTCCTAAAATTGTGTCTGTACTACTTCAAAAATCAATTAGTTGAAAAAGAAGGAAAGTAGAACCCATTTACAGAAAATCAAAATTTTAAAAGGTTTTAAAACTGTTTAAAGACTGAAAAATATGCGAGTTTGATTTAAATCATATATATGGTTAAATAAATAAAAATTTCATTTAAAATTCATTTAATACGTCCAACGTTTTAAATGTATTCAATTTTCGAATTATCAGAATTTAACCTAATAGGTGACAAAAACCTAAAGTTGACCGAATTAGGTCACATTGTTCAATTATTATTGGATTTGCTGCAAAAGAGCAAAATTAAAGTTTAAAACTTCATTTAAAAAATAATTGACACTTGTACATTGATTTTCATGAATTTAACGAAAAATTTATAATCCGCTTGTAATTAGTTTTTATACTCAAACCTAAAAAATACACGGTATAGTTACAATAAAAATAAATACGAAATAACTATAAAAGGGGTCGTTCATAAACTACATAGGATAAATTTTCGACTTTTTAGACCTCCCCCCTGTAGCACTTTTTACATACAGAAAAGTTTACAAATTAGCATTTACAATTTAATTTTTTAAAGATAATAAAAAGGTTTTCTCAAAATTTTCGATTTTGAAAAAGTATAAAAAAACTTTGGGTAAAATTGAGTTAAAAGGTTCGTTGAAAGGTCAATTGATGGGTTTCTGATGCAAGAAAAAGATAAAATATTTACATTTTATGTTTTTTAAAAAATGCAAAAGATATATGATAAAACGCCTTTTTTAAATTTTAGATTTTTAAAAATGAATAACTTTTGAGAGAATTAAGTTAGAAGGTTTATAAGATTATAAATCGGTATGTTTTTGAAATGCAAACGAGATAAAATGTTTACACTTTAGAAAATTCAATAAATATATAAAAAAAACAATTTTTTTTTAATTTTTGATTTTTTAAAACTGCTCTCTAAATCTGAATTAGTAAAATATAACTAATTCAATAGTAAAAAGTCAGTCACTGATTCAATTAGTCAAATATTACTAATTAATAGTAAAAAATAACTAATTTATTAGTCAAAAAATATGACTAATTTATTAGTCAAAACATGACTAATTGAATCAGTTATTTTTTACTAATTGAATCACTTATGTTTTACTAATTGAATTAGTTATTTTTTGACTAAGGAATTAGTCATATTTAACTAAAAAATTAGTTATTTTTTACTAATAATTAGTTATTTTTTACTAATAATTAGTTATATTTGACTAATTGAATCAGTGACTGACTTTTTACTATTGAATTAGTTATATTTGACTAATTCAGATTTGATTTGGAGAGTGAATAACTTTGGATATAATTGAGAGAGAAGTTTCATTAAACGATCAATCAATATGCGCATTTGAAGTTGAAAAAGGATAAAATGCTTACATTTTTATTGTTTATGAAACTGCAAAAATATATAATGAAAATATTTTTTTAAAAATTTGTAAATGAGGTAAAATATACCTATATAGTTATAATCAATACATCGGGTCCAAACTCACTCTCTAAATGTGAATCAGTAGAAATCTACTAATTTCACAACTAAAACTGAGCAACTAATTCAATTAGTAAATTTCAACTGATTATCAGTTAAATTCTACTGTAGAATTAGTAAATTTTTTACTAATTTACAGTAGAATTTTGCTATTTTTTAGTAGATTTTTACTTAGTGAATCAGTTGGTCAGTTTTAGCTGTGAAATTATAGTAGATTTCTATTGTTTCAGATTTAGAGAGCATATATCACATTTTGTCCCCCTGTGAAACCTATAATTCCGCAAATAGCATGTTTACAACTGTTATGGTTTCTGAGATTATTAGTAATTAATTAATAATTATTAGCAACTAATTTAATTAAAAAATTATCTCTATTAAAATTGCTCTCTAAATTTGAATCAGTGGAATTTCGCTGATTCTCAGCTATAAGTGTATCACTGATTTAAGCGTATATACGCTGATGTTTCAGTGAAACATAACCTAAAATTCGCTGATTTGTTAGTGTATTTTCGCTGATTTGAAATAGTGATACACTTATCGCTGATTCAGATTTAGAGAGTGAAATGGTCAAAGTTCCAATTAATAATTGAAACTAATAATTATTGCAATTATTAGTAATTGACTAATTAAATTAGTAGCTTTTTACTAAAAATTATAGTAAATATTTACTATTTCAAATGGTAAACGACTTTTCGCTATTGAATTAGTAGAGAATTACTAATTCGAGAGTTCGAAAGCGCCATCGTAAAATGAACAGAGAAAGTTACGCACTCGGAAAATAAACACTTGGGGTGTAAATTGGCAGCGGTTTTTTTATTGTGATAAAATTGATTATATAAGGAAATCTCTGGTACTTGTTACTAAATCTTTCTATTTTAGTGACGTGGTTGAGATAAAAGGAGGGAATGCTGTTGAATTCCAAGAATTGAAATTTCGATGTGGAATTTTTACGGGCTTGCAATCCCATTTACCTGCACTGGCTTCTCTCACTTCATGTAGCTCTTACTCTTCTTCTTTTCTTTTATAACCCTGACTTTCTTTCATCTCGAGTATACTACACTTTTTCAATTTCCTGTTTAAAAAGAAAAAATCCTCCAGATTTTCAATGTTTTTCTTTTTTAGATCAGGTTTAAAAAATGGAACTTGTCAAAAAATGGATTTTTACTATATCTTCTTTTCCGTTTTTTCCATTTGTATTTGTAAAAAACCGTTTCTCATACCATATTTTTTACATTCTCATCAATAATAAGAGTGTACAAAAAATGTGCGATTTTTTTCTGTTAAAAATTCTCTTAAAACACGTTTTTTCTGCTTTATTCAATTGCCTTTGATTTTCAATCAATTGTAACATAATTATACGATTTCGTTTAACATTTTTATCATGCGCTATTGTACGAAAGGAATAATTTCAATAAACAATCAACAAAAGTAGCTTTTACATAGTCTTAAGAATTTCTTATTTTTCAATTCACTGTCAAACATTGGCCGTTTGCTGAGTTTTTCCGTACATAATGGTTTATCAATATTTGAATCTCGGCTATGATGTTTGGTACAATATGGGAACATTATTGGCATTGCCGTTTACACCCCAAACATCTACTAATGATGAACTATTCCTGCTGGGTATTATTGGTCCAATATTGAAGTTACAATCCCAATATTGACAAATTTTGACCCAATCCTTAGATATTCATCCATTACACCTAGGAAAAGATCTAATTAACAGACCAATTGATTCACTATAGTTAATAGAATCTGCAGAACGGCAAACTCATACTCATTATTGAGAACACGGAGGCAATTATTACGTATAAGCATATTTTTGAAGGTTTTAGATCCCCCTCCCTTTTTTAAGCATTTTTTAATAGGAACAAAAATTAATTTTGCATAGACCCTGAGAAACGAAGGATCCCCCTCCCCCTTACATGTTTAAGTAATACTTGAATGAACCCTTGAGTGTAATATGTAAATTACTTTTCTTTCCTTCTTCTTCTTCTTCTTCTTCTTCTTCTTCTTCTTCTTCTTCTAGTGCCCTTTTATGGCCGATTACACAGAAAAGAATTTGTATTAGTTTTGATATGCGTGTTATTTTTACCAACGTAAAATCTTATGTACACATAGAAAGTGGCGCCCTCAATAATATTAGATTTGATGCGGGTTATTACACTTATCTTTTTCAGTGTTATTGAGTACTTGAGAGTGTAATATGTAAATACTGAAGACATTTTGAGGTTAGGTGTACATGGTTTCAACTCAAAATTCTATATTTGTTTTCGCTTGCGCATGCGCTCGTATTATCCAAAGGCACTATTTGATTCTAAAAAACGAAGTTTCGGCAGCTGACAATATACCTTTTTCAAGTGGTATGTTGTTTAAAATAAAATTTTGAAACATAACCTTAAAATAAGTACATTTATTCATTGTTCTTTGAAATGTTTTTTAATTATTAATTAAATTATTTGTTAAAAGGATTTTATTTATTAAACATTGTTGTAGTATCCATGTTTTGGTTTTATTATAATAAATTATTGAATTATTAAACTCAATTATTATAAAAACATTATTAAACCGTCGTTTTTTATAACATGTTTCGAACAATATAAAACTACTTTAAATGTGGAAATGTTGGCCTAAAACTTTTTAAATTAATTATATTTTTACAAGCCACATAGAACTCTTATATAAATACTATTTTACTTAACTATTAAGTAAATTTCACTTATCTTTTTTCTTCATGTAAACCGTAATGTAATTTCCCTACACTGAGAAAAATATTTAGTTGATTCAAAATTAACGTGGCCAATTAAAGAATTTGTTTGAATCAAATAAATTTTTTCTTGAATTAAATAAATATTTGCTTGAATTAAACAAATTTTGTTTGAATTAAACAAATTTATATTTAAAACAAAGAAAAAGACCAAACTTATTCTATGTTCGACTGTATAATAAAGTGAAAATTCTTTGTTAATTGATTAATTTATGTTTGAATTAAACAAATTTTTATATTGAAATCAAACAAAAGTTTCTCTCAGTCTATTACATATATTAAAAATAAAATAGCATATTTAAAACTGCGTTAAAAATAGTAAATATATTGAATGCTTTTATTAATGCATTATATATGTTATGTAAATATAAAAGTAAGTTATACAAATATATATAGAGGAGAATGCGAATAATACATGTATTTACACGACCATAAGGTTTTCGGTAATAACTTTGTCTTTTGTCAAAAGTATTATATTGAAAAGTAATATACTTTTGAAAAAAGAAATGAAAATGAAAGAAATGAAAAAATGTAAGTGTGAAAATGTAAATGAAAAAATATAAATGAAAAAGTAAAACAGTAAATGTAAGTAAATGACACTCATGTGTCATGAATTCCATAAAGATGTGAAGAAATGGCTTTAAAAGTTAAAGATTGCAAAAAAAGGTCTTAAAGACCTCAAAAGAGTTTGCCTCTTAACCGTTAAAAACTGTGCAAACACGAATAAGAGGAAACGTGAGGTGTAAAAAAGAGGGATAAAGGTAAAAAAGGAAGAAGAAAAAGAAAATCTTGAAACGTCTTTTCTCGGTTACGCTGACAAATCGAGCATGAAAATTTCTTGCAGAAGCTCAATGGAGTGAGGATTCCAAAGTTGAATTTTCAAATCGCTGATCGCTCTACTTGAGCATAAGATACTGGACACTATAGACAGAGATTCGACTCTTAGTATCTTTATGTTTTCCCATACATATTATTCAACTTTCTCTACAACAAGAGCTCAAATTGCCACGCCATTGCTAACAATTTCTTTTAGATACATAACATTTCATATCTTGCGTGAAGATTCCTCCCTTAAGGGACACTTTAGATAAAGCCTCTATATATAGATCTATCCTGAAGCAGAAAAGATAACGTGATTATTTTTCAGATAACCTATACGTTTCTACTTTATGGGATTCATGAAACTCTCAATTCTACACTTCTGTCAGTTTCAAGCAGAGATGCTGCAAACAGCTTTTGTATTCACAATTATTCCCTTTCTATAGAAATGCTTTTATCAGTTTAGGTACTGCTTGAGAGTTTTATCAAAGTACTTATTTAATTAACAACTTTCTTGACTTCAGAATTTATGTTTACCCTTAGAGAACGACGAATTAGAAACTATTTTGCTTCTTATAATTTTGTTAACATTCTTTTAGTATGATTAAAATAGTAGATGATGAACACTCATTCACCAGCAGTTAAATGAAATTAAAAATTCTCAAAAATGAGTCGATTCAGCTACTCTTTTAGTATAATTGTTGTTGTTCACAATTTTATACGCATGATGGTTTTTCACTCTGAATTTCTTGGAGTAAAATCTCACTCTTTAAGTATGTCGATTAAATATAAAATATTATAATGCACGAATTTTTTACACCTAGGCGAAAAATCTTTGTACAAGTTTAGTATATCGACTCTCCCGAAGGAATCATTCTTAACTAAAGCAAAAAGATTTCCTACCACACGGAAAGAAAAATCTAGCCTTTATAGAATGAAGGTCCTCCACGCTTTTAAAGCGCACCCCACTCTAACCAATAAGGCAAGCAAGAACTCCTCTAATAAAGCGTGGAGGGGTTTCATACCATAAAGGCTAGATTTTTGTTTCCGTGCAGATAGTAGAAAAATCAAGCATAGTCAGACCAAGGAAGCAAAAGAGATTTAAAATAAGACAGTAGAAGAAGCAAGCTAATGCTTCACTTGGTCTGACAATTTTTGCTTTATCTACTGATTTCTTTTAAAAACCCCTTGCTGCGTTGGTCTGACTATACTAGATTTTTCTACTGTCTGGTTTAAAATCTTTCCTGCTACGTTCGTCTGACTATGCTAGCTTTTTCTACTATTTTTAAATCTCTATTAACGCGTTGGTCTGACTGTGTTAGTTTTTTCCACTTTTTAATTTTGTCTTACTGCGTTGGTCTGACTGCTAGCTTTTTCTACTGTCTGGTTTTAAATCTTTCTTACTTTGTTGGTCTGACAATGCTTGCTTTTTCTACTGCCTGGTTTTAAATCTCCCTTACTGTATAAACGAAACGATAATTTAAACGTTAATTTTAAACGATAACGATCAGACAACAATGCGTTACTATTAAATAGTGAAAAATCCACTAATTTTAAGTGGAAAACTACTTTAAAATTTTTAGTAAAAAATTACTATTTTGACAGTAAAATATATACTAATTTGAAAGTAAAGTATCAACTAATTTGAAAATAAAGTATCAACTAATTTTGAAGTAAAGTATCAACTAATTTTAAAGTAAAATAACTACTATTTGAAATAGTAAATATTACTTTTTGAATTACTCGATATTTTACTTTACAATTATAGTAATATTCCACCAAAGATTAGTAGTTTTCCACTGAGAGTGGATTTTTCTCTATTTAATAGTAACCCATTTTTTTCTACAATTAATCCACTTCCTACAATTAAAAAGTAAATGAACTAGTTAACTACTTATAAAATATAATTCGATGTTATTATGTTTTATTAATCAAATTTAAGCATCTCTAAAATTATCTAATTATATCGACTCAATTTTAAGGATTTTTAATAACATCTAATTATATCATTTTTATGCATTTTTATGCAAAAAAATTGAATTCAATTTCTTAATCAAATTGAATGAATTAAAAATAAAAAGACGACAAAGTGTTTGAATATTTTCTGGAACTCTAATTTGTCCAAGGCTAATCTTGATCAAAATTTAATTACAAAATTCTAATTAGAATTTGATTTGATTCCTATAACGATGATCTTTACACGTGAGAGGTTTTAATCGAAATTTCCTTATAGAAGAAGGTCATGTCCGACTTTTATTGGCGTTTGGAAGTCTGAAAATTGAGAGCTTTTTACTACAAATTATCTCTAGTGAAGCCACTTGTTTCTCATCATTGGTCTATACCTTTTTGTCCTTTCGGTAGTTATTTTAGCAGTATACCTAGTCTGAAACGTATCCTTTCTTCTTTTTCTTTTCTTCTCACGTACACTCGCTCATCACTTTTCCACGAGAACCCTTGGAAATTCTCGCCTATCTCCACCCCTTTAGATTCTGGCTCCATATCTATATGTGAAGCTGTATTTGTGTAAATTGATGAAAGAAAGGAGCTCTAATATTTCTAAAAACTTGAAAGTATAAGACAAAATTAGAAACATTCATTATATTTGGACAATCAAGCATCAATCGTAAAAAGCGGATGAAAGCAAAAATAGATACTTTTTCTGACTGAAATATATTTTATTTCGCTTTTTCTTATTTTCATCAAAACGTGCAGAAAGTTTTTCACTTTTAATAGATTGGGGAGTTTCCTACAACTTCCTCTACAGTTTTCCTTGAATCTATAAAATAATTTTTATTACACGGAAAGACATTTTTTTACTAATTTAATTAGGGGCCGTTCATATACCACGTGGACACTTTAGGGGGGGGGGCGGGGGGTTTCAAAAAGTCTGAAAATGTCCACGATTCAATGTATTTTTGTGTCCACAATGGGGGACAGGGGGGTCAAAATCTATGAAAAAATTGTCCACGTGGTATGTGAACGGCCCCTTAAATCAATTGAAAAATTCAACAGTCACTTTTTCAAAGTGAGACTATTCGGATTTTCACTAGAATTTCAATTGCTAATTGTTTTAGCAATTTATTGAAATTTACTAGTGACTATAATCAATTGCTTGAAAAGTATATTCGAACTTTAATATGGGCACTATTAAATTCTAATTGTATTGATAAAACAATTGAAGATTGTCTATATTTATTTTTTGCTGTAAATCCTGAATAATCTCCGTTTAACAAGTGACTATTAAATTTCAATACAAAATGTCTTTCCGCGTATTATAATAATAATATAATAATAATATAATGATAATATTAATTTATTTTTCGATTTGTTAAAATACACCAATTCAGTCGAGAATTTTATTATGTCACAAAAATCAGCACTTTATCCCACAATGGGATGGTTCACATTACTTTTAAAGCTTGCTTAAATAATTATTAAAAAATGTGAACTTTTTTACAAACATCGGAAACAAAGTAAATATTTGATAATTTGTTTGATTGTCAATTTCACTTTTGTAATGTTGTGCAATAGCAGCTGTTATAAACGTGTCACTTTTCCCCTCAACCTTTCAAATATGTAACGTAGTTTATCAACGACCTCTAAGTCAAATCCAATTTAGGTTTGGTCCAGTTTTGGTTAGCTCTGAACTAGTCTTGGTCACCGTTTTATTAGGGGCAGTTCATAAATTACGTCACACTCAAGGGCCACATTCTGTATTAAATTTTAATTTCAACATTGCTAAAACAGAGATGCGTGACAGCAAAAGGAAGAGAGAGGGATGCTAAAATTACATAAATTGATTTTTTCATTGTTTTTTGTATTTGGTCCAAATCTGCTGGCTTAATTTAAATCAATTCAAATTTCACTAATTTGAAATCAGCGACACACTTCTAGTCATTAAAACAGTGATTTTCCACTGATTTGTAGTCAATTTTCAATGATGAGTTAAATACATTTTTTATTAAATTAATCACACATTATTATTATACTGATCATAATTTTTCCTACGATTGATAATTAAAAATTACAGGTAGAAATTATTCGTGATAGTCTTGATTACATGCGCCATCGTGGAATCTTCGTATAGTAAAAAGAAAATCGTATTTTAAGATGCATCTGAAATTAATGCTATCTTGAAAATAAGATTGGTCTGCATTAGTATGCTTTCCACAATGTAAATGAAAATAAGATGTGATCTGAAAATCAACAAGGTTTGTCTTATAAATGTTACAACTTAAATTAAGACTTATTTACTGTCTTAAAATAAGATTTACTTTTTACAGGTTTCCAATTGGAAATCTAGACTGGGCCACGATAGCGCCACGAAATTTATGTACCAAGGATCATTAACATATCGCATAACTATTCAGTTATCTTATAGGATAATAAGCTTCAAAGATAACTAATATTGTGAAATATTAAAATAATATTAAATTGTTCTGGAAACTCGTTGTTTACAACTTCCCTATGAAAGCATGAGTCGATAATATTGCTTTTATGATTCACTATAAAAAGTTATATTTTGTAATCGAGTTTGCCATCATTTCTCAGATGGCCTTCTGGAAATTAAAGGATATTTACGAAATAAATAATATTACCAGAATTGTGTGGCAGAGAAGGTTCATTAAAACGGTTTTCATTGTTGTGATGACTAATTGTTAATGATGTGTGCCGAAGACTAAGACGTCATTTTTCTCCCCTATTACAAGAAAGCATTACAATAAATATTGAAATTATGTTTTGTAGACAATTATGTCGGGTTTCAGTATTTAATTGAGTGGTATATTAATTAAGTTCTGTACTTGAGGATATTTGTTTTCCTTTCTCTCTTCTTCTTGACCTTTTGCTCTATTTTTTCTTTCTTCTTGATCTCCTGCCCTGTTTTCTTTTATTTCTTTTTCTTGATCTTCTGCTCAATTTTGTTTTATTTCTTTTTCTCGATATTTTGCTCTCTGTTATTTTCTTTCTTCTTCTTCATTCCTCTGCCCTATTTCTTTCTATTTCTTCTTTTTCTTTCCCTCCATTTTTTCTCGTTTTCTTCTTGATCACAAAAGATTCAATTATTAAGATATATTTTTACTGTTACTAAAATGCTTAAAACATAGACTTTTTCTATTGACTCCTCGTAGAAGAAGTTTTGTTTCACCTTCAGATTTTCAATTTCGAGTTACTATCATTTCTCGTCGTTTCTCGACCTCAAGAACACAACATTTTTTGACATGTGCATGTGTGTGTATGTCCACACTACGTTTCGACGAATATCTCAGAAACTATAATAGTTAGGACCATGATTTTTCTAACAAACTATAGATCTCGCAGGGGGCCAAAATATGATGTGAGTTTGAACCCGATCGATCCATTGTAACTATATTTTTACCGAATACAACAATTTACAAAAAATCGTTTCTTGTATATAGTTTTTGTATTCTTTTAGAAAGTATAATTATAAATATTTGGCCATCTTGGCACTTCAGAAACGCATCGATTCATTGTTTAATGAAGCTTCTAGCTCAATTCTACCCAAAGTTATTCACCTTTTAAAAATCGAGAATTTTGAAGAAAATCCTATTTGACATATATTTCTTGCATTTTTATAATAACGTTTGACTGCAAATATTTAATCTTCTTTACGCATTAAAAAATTATCGATAGATCGTTTAATGAACCTTCTAGTTCAATTTTATCCAAAGTTTACCTTTTTATGTTTATGTTTACCTTTTAAAGATCGCGAATTTTGAAGAAATAGTCAAAATTTTGGTTCTCCTTTTAGAGAATCTAAAGAGAACATAAATAAGTCCTCATTTTGTTCTCCGAGGGTGCGCAAATTTCCAAATCTGTACTGT
>WNHD01020561.1:0-14769 GCA_011057455.1 Ganaspis sp. Gsp50
TACTCACATACCTTTAAATTGTCGATTTCACAATAAATTTAGTTAGTGTAGTCTGACGACTGTATCATGATAGACGTCATTCAAAAAGATTTTTTAATTTTTATTGACAAAATCAGTGTGATTTTAAATTTTTGACTACCATTTTAAAAAAATGTGTTAATTATTGTTTTTTAAAGAAATTGTTTTTTAATTTTTTTTTGTGAGTTTTTTTGTTATCTTTTTACTCATTGCTTTTTGGTGATTGTATTTATTTATATTGTTTTTTAAAAAATATTCCATATTTTTGTAGTCCCTGATGAGGAGAATGGATAATTCACGAAACGTTGGACATTTAAAAATAAAATAAAAACAACCATTTTTGTCCGAAAGTGTCGTCTTTTTCATTCAAATTATAACAAATTAAAAAAAAAATACAAATACACATAAAATTGACAAATTTAAAAATATTTTCTGTCCGTGACAAACTTATTTTACTAGTTTTAAACATATTTTATATTTGAATCAAGCAGATTATGATATTTTGACTAACAATATTTATAAATAAGGCTTATAAATATTTTCTAATCAAATAAAATCATTTAAAATTATGTGTATGTTTAAAACAACAAAATATTTTTCTCAGTGTTAAGTGTAAATACAATTTTCAATAATAAATACAGTTTTCAATAATAAATACAATTTTCAATAATAACTACAAATTACAAACTGTGTACAAAATACAATATTTTTAAAATTTAAAAACTCAGTCGTTTCTTTTTGTAAACTTAACCCACGAACCACCTTCAGCAGCTATAACAAATCCCTTTTTAAACTTTATCGGATGCACAGTTTTTTCACTTCTTTCCAAAATGAATTTTCGCAAAATGTAAACAAACAGAATTTTCGTCTCCATTAAAGCAAATCTGTTAGCAATACATTTCCTTGGCCCAACACCAAACGGCAAATACGCATAGGGATTAATTTTGTCCTTATTCTCATCACTGAATCTTTCCGGATCAAACCTTTCCGGCTCCGGGAAATACTTCGGATCATAATGAAGTCCTTGAATGGGAATCCAAATCAGAGTTTCCTTTTCTATTGTAAATTTCGGACCATCTGGTCTCGCTGCCGGTAGTGTGTAGTTTTTTGTACACCTTCTGTCAGCCGAAGGAGCTGGTGGATATTTTCTCAAAGTTTCCGAAACCACCATGTCCAGATACTTCATTTTCGAAAGGGTTTCGTATGAAATTTTGTCATTTCCACTGTCCATAACTTCATCAATTTCGTTGCGCAATTTCTCTTGAATATCAGGATTCACTGCCAATTCATGAGCGACGAAACACATTGCAGTGGATGTCGTATCGAAACCAGCTAAAAAGAAAATGAACGCTTGCGCAATTATGTCATCAACAGTCAATTTGACACCGTTTTCTTTGTCCCGAGCTTCCATCATCAAGTGGATCATATCCGGTCTCACTATCTTCTTCTCTTCTCTAATTTGCACCGTCTCTCGAACAAGATTCTTAAAAAATCTGTCGGTAGATCGAGACAAAAATGGCTCCCCAATTAATCTCATTACTTTGGGACAAATTCGGAATAGAAGAAATTTTAGAGCACGGAAACCTTTACTGAACGCGGTTGCGTCTTTTCCTCGTAAAAAGAATTCGTTATTCCTGTCTTTCAAGGAGTCGACACTGATTCCAAAAGCGGCAGTTGCAATTACGTCATTCGTATATCTCGAGAATGTGTCCTTGGTCTCTATTGAGTCAGTCTCTTCCGGATGCTCTAGAAAGTATTGCACGAAATTTTGCGCGCACTTTTCTATCAATTCGAACATAAATTTCATTTTTGTTGCAGTGAAAGTCGGACTCAGGGTGTTTCGCATTTCCCTCCACCGCTCACCTGTCAGGAAAAAGACATTTTTGCCAAAAATAGGATCCATGTCTTCGTCAATGAAATTTTGATGATTAAGGAAGTGTTCGAAATTTTTGACACATGTTTCCTTGATCAATTCCGGGTCACGAAGAACAGTGATGGGGGTGTGTAGATCCATCATTCCGAAGTATCTTGCGTCAGGAAATTGGTTGTACATGTCAGAGACATAACTCATAAAAGATTTGGTTTGGAGAAAAATGGGGCCACTGTTTCCGAAGCCTAGAACCGGTTCCAGGTGAGGTACTCCCGTTCGTTCCCAAAAGTGGACTTTGCGGTAAAGATAAAATAAGAGACCGATTGCCCCTACGAGTAGTGTCCAAAATGTTAACCACAGCGTCTCCATGATACGTCTGATGTCTGATGAGTTCCGTTGCAGACTGGCAATTTTATTGCGTTTTACAATATCAACCTTCTGGAGGCTAGTGGTTAATTGCTGGCACTCACCTATATACGTTGTCGAGTCACACAATCGCTGCTTGAATTACATCAGAAAGATAGCAAAACTTTTAAATTTGCATCATTCTTTTCGATACAGAAAGTAGCAGTTCAAAAATGTCGAGTTTTTAAAATGTATCGAAGATTTTGTTATAAGATAAATTTTTCAATTAGTGTTCTACTGCAAATTCTACTGCAGTTAATAATAGAAAACTTTGTTTCAAGATAAAACTACTCATTTTTTAAAACTAATTTTTTAAAACTAGTTATTTAAAACTAATTTCTCATTAAATTAAAATTAATTGTTTTCCAAATTAAAATGTAAGGTAAATTCAAAAAAATATCGAGGGTCAAACAACTAAAAGATTTGGTGTACACCTATAATAATTCAGATAATTCAAAATAATTCAAGATAATTCAAAGTAATTCAAGGTAACTCAAAGTAATTTAAGGTACCTAATTCAAAGTAATTCAAGGTAACTCAGAGTATTTCAGGATAATTCAAGATGATTCAAAGTAATTCAAAGTAATTCAAGGTAACTCAGAGTATTTCAGGATAATTCAAGATGATTCAAAGTAATTCAAGGTAATTCAAAGTAATTCAAGGTAACTCAAAATAATTCACAGTAATTCAAGGTAATTCAAAGTAATTCTAGCTAATTCAAGATAATTCGGGGTAATCCAAATAATTCAAGATAAATCAAGATTAAAAATTAACTTTAAGTAATTAAAGGTAATTCAAAGTAATTCAGGATAATTGAAAGTAATTCAAGATAATTCAAAGTAATTCAAGGTAATTCAAAATAATTCAAAGTAATTCAGGGTAACTCAGAGTATTTCAGTATAATTCAAAGTAATTCAAGATAATTCAAAGTAATTCAAGGTAATTCAAAGTAATTCATGTAATTCAAGATAATTGGGGTAATCCAAATAATTCAAGATAAATCAAGATTAAAAATTAACTTAAAGTAATTAAAGGTAATTCAAAGTAATTCAGGATAATTCAAAGTAATTTAAGGTAATTCAAAGTAATTCAAGATAATTCAAAGTAATTCCAAATAATTCTAAGTAATTAAAGATCATTCAAAGTAATAATTGCAGATCATTCAAAATAATTCAAGATAATTCAAAGTAATTTAAGATCATTCAAAATAATTCAAGATAATTCAAAGTAATTCAAGGTAATTCAAAGTAATTCATGTAATTCAAGATAATTCGGGGAAATCCAAATAATTCAAGATAAATCAAAATTAAAAATTAACTTAAAGTAATTAAAAGTAATTCAAAGTAATTCAGGATAAGTCAAAGTAATTCAAGATAATTTAAAGTAATTCAAGGTAATTCAAAATAATTCAGAGTAATTCAGGGTAACTCAGAGTATTTCAGGATAATTCAAAGTAATCCAAGGTAATTCAAAATAATTCAAAGTAATTCAGGGTAACTCAGAGTATTTCAGGATAATTCAAAGTAATCCAAGGTATTCAAAGTAATCCAAGGTAATTCAAAATAATTCAAAGTAATTCAGGGTAACTCAGAGTATTTCAGGATAATTCAAAGTAATTCAAGATAAATCAAAGTAATTCAAGGTAAATCAAAATAATGCAAGGTAATTTAAAGTAATTCACGGTAATTCAAAGTAATTCAGGGTAATTCAAGATAATTCAAAGTAATTCATGTAATTCAAGATAATTCGGGGTAATCCAAATAATTCAAGATAAATCAAGATAGTTTAAAGTAATTAAAGGTAATTCAAAGTAATTCTGGGTAATTCAAAGTAATTCAGGATAATTCAAAGTAATTCAAGATAATTCAAAGTAATTCAAGATAATTCAAAGTAATTTAAGGTAATTCAAAGTAATTCAAGATAATTCAAAGTAATTCCAAATAATTCTAAGTAATTCAGAGTAATTCAAGATAATTCAAAATAATTCAAGGTAATTCAAAGTAATTCGGGGTAATCCAAATAATTCAAGATAAATCAAGATAATTCAAAGTAATTCACGGTAATTCAAAGTAATTCAGGGTAACTCAGAGTATTTCAGGATAATTCAAAGTAATCCAAGGTAATTCAAGGTAATTCAAAGTAATTCAGGGTAATTCAAAGTAATTCAGGGTAATTGAAAGCAATTCAAGGTAATTCAAAGTAATTCAAGGTAATTCAAAGTAATTCTAGGTAATTCAAAATAATTCAGGATAATTCAAGATAATTCAAAGTAATTCAAGGTAATTCAAAGTAATTCAGGATAATTCAAGATAATTCAAAGTAATTCAAGGTAATTTAAAGTAATATAAGGTAATTGAAAGTAATTCAGGGTAATTCAAAGTAATTCAAAGTAATTCAGGTTAATTCAGGTTAATTCTAAATAATTGGGGATAATGCATATAATCCGAGATAATTCAGTACAAGTGTACACCGGATTTACGGAGTTGTTTGATCCTCTGAAAAATATGTTTTCAAGATTTGCTATAATTTACTTTGTGTAATTTCTAATTTACACAATTTATTGTTATAATTTTGTGTAATTTTCTATGTTTATAAGCAACTGGACACAAATTGGTACAAGGTCACAAATTGGGACATTTACCTCATGTACAGAAATTTTACGAAAGTATTTTCGTTATTTAAGAAAATATTTGTACACAAGTGATCCTTTAAGAAAATTTATGACATGAAATTTATGTCATAAATTTCATGGCTTTTTTTCGCGACGTCAAGGAAATTATGCCGCAGGAAAAACGCCTGAAAGACGTCACTATAAGAATAGGTAATAATTTATAAAATTAATTGCTAATTGGAAATGGTATGTTCCTGAAATGTATAAAAAATTCCTTTATGCAATAATTATTCATATTATCTGGAATTGTTGCAAAATCATCGTATAAAGTAAGTGGAAGTCAAGGAATAGGATTTAAGGTTATGTTGTTTATTATTCTCGTATTTGTATTTAAATATTAACGGAATATTGTTTCTTATTCCTCCAATTCACTCAGCAAAATAAGACACAAATAGTTTAAAAAATATAAAGAGTCGAAAAATCACATTGTACTTTATATATCCTTTACTTAATAGAATTCTTCTACAAACATATAAGACATATAGAATTGAAAAAATGCAATATTTGCGTTTAGAATAGCTAAAAATTAACTGCAAATGTTAAATGCAATTATCTCTATCGCAGAAAAATTGACTTTCCACATCAGCAAAATAATGTGTTATTATAGAAAAGTTTTTTCCCTTCCTGGCAACAAGGCTGGAATTAAAAAGAATTAAAAAAGTTTATTCCACTTAATATCTGAATTTCCCTCCATTTCACGATTTTCATTTTGTAGTAGAAAATAAGAAAATTGTATACCTGTTAATTCCATGCAACATGAATGCTACACAGAATAAAAATGAATTGAAAGTTTTAGCGATTAGAAAAGATGAGTTAAATTGTTTGTTTTTTTATTCAGGTAAATTATATTTATACAGAAATATATTATATTCTTTACTACTACATCATTCCATTTTGAAGGATAACAAAGATTTACTTTTTTTTCATTGAAATTAAAAGAGATTTAAAAAATACATAATGTATTCTATTTGTAGATATTAAACTCTAAAAACTGAATTTTCTTGTCCCATTGGAATATAAAAGAATTAAAATGATTTATTTCTCTACGTGAATTAAAAAAGATTGCAAATTATGTAAATGTATAACCTATAACAGAAGACAAACATGCAGAGTAACAAAATAATTCGTAAAACTTTTTGGAATTGAAAATATTTTTATTTTTGGTTCCTCCATGTATACCCTTTTCGGGTTTTTACATATCTAATACCCCTCCCAATTATTTTCCATAAGTCCCTATCCTTTTCCCCCTAACAGTTGAGTCTTGGATGTATGATTTCGAAGTCTCGAAATAACACACAAACAAGTCCTCAACGTCAAATCTCCCGCTCTGAGTACCTCACGTGAATTGAAAATATTAAACATAATTCCTGATACATGGTTTAGAAAACACTTCCAAGAATAAAATGGAATTTCTTCAACGTTCTTTCCTATTTCAGAAAGTCAATATTGGAGACAAATTCAGTTTTAAATAGAATAGAAAATTTACAAAATATTCTCAAAAACAGACAATTTGAATTCTAACTTATTCAAGCCTTCTTGCCGGGTTAATTAGAGAATTAAATTCTCTGTAATACCGTGGTGGACCGAGTTTTCGTTCACTTTTACAAATTTCCCCTACTATTATAATGTAAATCAACTTATTAAATTATTGAATTATATCGTTAACACAAAATTAATCCTGTTGGTTGACGTACAGACATTGAAGCAAATGAATTAATTACGAAAGTTATAATCAAAATTAAAGTGGACGAAAACTGGTCCCTAGGTCGTCTTAGGTGGACGAGAATTGCGCCAACCACGATAATTACATTCGAAAATTGTTAGTTTGCGTGAGTAAACATTTTTTCCGTAAAACTGAATTTTATTCTATTAGTCCAAGGTTCCAGTTTTCATATAATCTCAATGAAAATGCACTGGTTCAAAAATTAGTGTTTTAAAAAATTCTAAAAACTAGTGTTCAAAAATTATACATTCCTTCGTACAAACTTAACCCAAGAACCACCTTCAGCAGTAATATTAAATCCCTTCTTGAATTTTATAGGATGAACTGTTTTTTCACACCTTTCCAAAAAGAATTTCCGCACAATATAAACAAAAAGGACTTTAACCTCCATTAACGCAAACCTGTTAGCAATACATTTCCTTGGCCCAATACCAAACGGCAAATACGCATAGGGATTAATTTTGTCCTTATTCTCATCACTGAATCTTTCCGGATCAAACTTTTCCGGTTCCGGGAAGTATTGCGGATCATAATGCAGACCCTGGATAGGAACCCAAATGACACTTTCTTCTTCTGCGGTGTATTTTTGACTCTCGGGTGTTGCTTCCGGTAGAGTGTATTTCTTTGTACAAACTCTGTCTGACGATGGGGATGGTGGATATTTTCTTAGAGCTTCCGAAACCACCATGTCGAGGTATTTCATTTTCGAAAGAGTTTCGTAGGAGATTTTGTCATTCTCGGCTTGCATCACTTGATCCACTTCGTTGCGCAATTTTTCTTGAATGTCAGGATTCACTGCCAATTCATGAGCGACGAAACACATGACAGTTGAGGTGGTGTCGAAACCGGCAAAAAAGAAAATAAAGGCTTGTGCGGCCATGTCTTCGGTAGTTAATTTGACACCGTTTTCCTTGTCTCTAGCCTCCATCATTATATGAATCATGTCCGGACGAATGATTTTCTGTTCTTCTCTAATTTTCACAGTCTCTGCAACGACGTTCTTAAAAAATCGATCAGTGGATCTTGACAGAATTGGCTCTCCTAAGAATTTCATGAATTTCGGACAAATCCTGAACATTATGAACTTGATGGCACTCAGTCCTGTGTCAAATGTCGTCGCATCCTTTCCTCGTAAATAAAATTCGTTATTCCTGTCTCTTAGGGAGTCTATGCTGATTCCAAAGGCAGCGGAGGCGATAACGTCATTTGTATACCTTGTGAAAGCATCTTTAGTTTCAATCGACTTAGTTTCCTCAGGATGTTCCAAAAAGTATTGCACAAAATCCCTAGCGCATTTTTCCACCAATTCGAACATAAACTTCATCTTTGTTGTCGTAAAAGACGGACTGAGAGTGGTCCTCATTTCTCGCCAACGCTCTCCTGTGAGTGCGAAAATATTATTCCCAAACATGGGATCCATGTCTACGTCAACGAATTTCTGATGATCTAGAAAATGTTCGAAATGTTTCACACACGTTTCTTTAATTAATTCGGGATCTCGGATAACAGCAATTGGAGTGTGCATGTCCATAATTCCGAAATAGCGTGCTTCTGGAAATTTGTTGTACATGTCTGCAATGTACTCAGTAAATGGTTCGGATTGAAAAAATAACGGACCGGTGTTTCCGATTCCTAGAATTGGTTTTAGATGAGGTATTCCTTTTCGTTGCCAAAAGCGACTTTTGTGGTAGAGAAAAAAGAAAACTCCGATCGCTCCGACAATTAGGGTCCAAAGGGTTAAGCACAACGATTCCATGTTCCTGTGCTTCTGTACCGAAAAAATAATTGGTACTATTAACAACGTAAATGATTGGATAAAAGGACTTTTTTAGTTTATAGTTTTAGTTTTTTATAGTTTTTTGTTGTTAAATGTACTTGGTTAACTACTATTTACTTGGTTAAATACTATGCACTTGGTAAACTACTGCGTGTACTTGGTTCACTTTACTATTGTCTTGATTAAGATAACAAAACAGTCGGTTGATTTTACCAGTTACTTTAGTTATTTTCACTAAATGCACGTAGCACTTTTATTGCTCTCAGACGGGTATTGACAGTGTCACATTGAAAACTGACAATGTTTTTTACATTTTTCGATATCTTTAGCGCTTCGCAGTATCGAGTTAACCCTTTTATCAACTTACTCAAATCAGTCCAATTTGGTCATGAAGATAATTAGGTGTTCTTTTAACTGACGTAACTTTCAAGAATATCTTTGTGAGAAACAACAAGTTAATGAATGACTTGGTCTTTTTTTGTATCATATCAAGAAAAAGATATTGATATTGCTGATTTAGATTGAATCTCTCCATTGTATTTATTTTGCAGAATTTTTTAAAGATTACAGAATTTTGGTGTTCCTTTTTTACAATAGAAGATAATGTGAAGAATTTATTAAGAAAGTCTTTTATTTATGTGCCGCATGTTGATCATGGTTTTCATTGAAAAAATATGCATCACATTGATCATGATTTTCATTGAAAAAATATGTATCATGTTGTTCATGATTTTCATTGAAAAAATATGCATCACATTGATCATGATTTTCATTCAAAAAAATATGCATCATGTTGATCATGATTTTCATTGAAAAAGTATGCATCATGTTGATCATGTTTTTCATTGAAAAGATATGTATTACCTTGATCATGATATTTTATTTTAAAGATATACGCTACCTTGATCATGATAATATTTGATTTTAAAGATATGTGCTTTACCTTGATCATGATAATATTTCTTTTGTAAGGATATGCCTAATCTTGATCGTAATAGTATTTTATTTAAAAAGATATGTATTACCTTGATTATTATTATTTTGATATCAAAACTCCTGATATAAAATTCTGAAAGATTGGACAATTATTTTATCAATTAATTTTTCAATTGTATTAAATTAATTAAATTTTGATTTAAAGATTGACTGTATCTTTGTTTTGACTGCTTTGAGTAAGTGGCTTAAAAACAGGAAAATTTTCTTTAGAGATGAAATTTCTGTTAAACATGGATATGAATCTTACAGAACTTGAGAGGAATATTTCTTAGATTGCTTATGAATAATTTCAACGTTGTTTAGGAATGAGTTTTAGAATATGGTAAGAAACTATTCCTACCCTACTTAGAATTAATTCCAACACTGTGTAGGATTAATTTCAACACTACACTGCAAAAAATGGTGTCTTAAAAGTGGGACAGAAGTGTCTTATTTGGTCAAAAGTGTCTTAAATTAAGACATTTTTTGTGTCTTAGTCACCAATAAGACGTTTTTGTTCAAAATAAGACACCATGTTTTTGTAGTGTATTTAGCATTAATTCCTATACTATTTAGCATTAATTCTTATACTATTTAGAATTAGTTCCAACACTATTTAGGATTAATTTCAAAGCTACTTTTAGATTAATTTCTATGTACTACTTAGAATTAATTTCTATACTACTTAGAATTAATTCCAATACTATTTAGAATTTATTCCAAAACTACTTAGAATTAATTTCAATACGACGCATAATTACTTCCAACGCTAATATTAGGATTAATTCAAACAATATTTAGAAATAATTCCAACACTATTTAAGGCTAATTCCAACACTGCTTTGGATTAATTCCAACACTATACTTACTCTCTAAGTATGAATCAATGATAGTATATCACTATTTCAAATCAATGCATATACGTTGAGAAACCAGCAAAATTTCGGTTATGTTTCACTGAAACATCAGCATTATATGCTAATTTGAATTACTATACACTTATATCTGAGAATCAACGAAATTCCGCTGATTTTAAAGAATATAGAATTACTGCCAACACTATACTAGGATTAGTTCCAATTTTGTTTATACGAACGGTTTCTAGACTGCTTAAAAATTATTCCAAAACGGCTTAAAATTGATTCCAGGACTATTTTGAAATTAATCATATATGTATATTAATGGATTATATATATATATATTTTCTAACAGTATATTACATACTATATTGTAATGAAAAAGAAATCTTATTTTTTATATTTTAACTTTATATTTTAACACACCAGAAGGTATGTTGATCGTTTTATTAAGTTTTTTTTAAAATGATTATTACTTTAAATTAAAGTTATTAAAAGTTTTAATGAAAAATTTCATTTTTATTTTTTAAAGTTATTAAAGTTTTACTATTTCAGTTACTACTTGACATTAATTTAATGGTTTTAAAATAATATTGTAGTTTCATAAAGAGCCTACCTCCGATTTCGCTGAAACTTCACATACTTACATATTTCTATCTGCTGATTAGTGAAAGTTTCCTTAAATTTCATTTTCATGATAAAACCCTTTAAAAACTTAGAAAACTACAAGTTTTTTGCATTTATGTCAAAAAATAAAAATGCGTGGTAGAGAATCGCCGCCAAGAAAAAGAAAACCGCGACATATTTTTTTTAGGATATTCTGGATATTTCGAAAAGTTATCAACCGATTTCTATGAAACTTCTTGGAATCAATAAAATCAGTAGAAAGTCGCAAAAAATAGCTTTCGTACAAGTAAATTTTTAAAAATTGGCAAATTTAATTTTTTATCCAAAGAATAGATTTTTTTAAATTTTTTGATAATTCAACAAGGCTGGAGGGAACACTATTGGGCCGATTGTTATAAAATTTATATACGAGGAAGAATTTATGTAAAGAAGCAATAATATATTATATATAAATAAATAACTTGTTCAAAAGTCCAAGTAAACAAAAAGTTGACAAAATGAAAACTTTCATTTCACAAAGTTAGACAGTTGAGATAATTTTTCTTGGCGTAACTTTTTGCATCGAAGATGTTTTTGGTAGGTTATTATATATTTTGAAAAATGTTATTTATAATAGCTGTAGAAAATGCAAAAATACAAGTTTTATGTAAAATACACTCTTTCTATGGGTTATGGTAGTTTTAAATCGATAAAAGTTTTCTTTTTAAAATAGGCACTATCATTTTTTAAATTACATTTTTGCCGCGCATGTATACTTTTTTATAAAAGCATTGAAACGAAAATATAATAATTTTATGGACTCGAATTACTTCAACAGATTGTAAAAGGACCCAAAAGGATAAGAAAGCAGACGATTCATTAACATAATAATTGAGGGGGCACATGCAACAACTCGTTAGGCGCGCGAACTTTTTCGTTTCTACTTACAGTATTAGTCAGACAATGTATTAGTTTACGTGCTTCGTCTGACCTTTATTGTAAGTAGAAAACAAAAAGTTCGCGCGCATATCGAGTTATTGCATGTGCCCCCTCAATTTTCCTTAGAATCATAACAAGATATTTATTATTTTGCATGATGTTTTCACAAATAAAATTCACTAAAAAATATATATATATTTATTTCTCCATTCATTCATTAAAACCATTCATTTTTATTCCATTAAAACCAAAATGTGAATACACAGAAAAAACAAAATCTCATATTCCAGTCAAATCTCAACAATCAAGATGAACTTGAGATTTTATTAGAATCATCATGTATCATTTACAATCAAATATCATGTAGAACTGATATTTGTCTTGGAAGAGAAACCTTGGAACAAAATGTTATTTTTCAATGCAACGCCTGGTAAATTCAAAGGCAAATTTGAATTCTAAATAAGAATATATGCCTGCAAAAATTCAAATTCATCTTGTAATTTAACATTTTGTTTTCCCTGTGCAGGTGTTGCATTGAAAAATATAACATTTTGTTTATTTTCTGTAATTGAATGAAATAATATTTTCTATTAATTTCTATTAAGTTCTATTAATTTCCATTAATTTCTATTAATTTTTATTAATTTATATTAATTTCTGTTAATTTCTATTAATTTCTATTAATTACAACTTCTAATTGCTTTTTCTTATACAAACTCAAAAGTATTATCTTTCATCCAAACTACAAGTATATACTTTTTGATTGTGTACTTTACTTTAGTATGACTTTTACTTGAAAATATTTAACCCGGATTTAATTAATTAGATTAATTTCGAATAAATTCAGTTGTGAAGAGCTTAACTCAATAATACTAAATGTCACTAAAATGATGGTTTAACACTATACCAAATTTCACTAAAAAGCAAAAAATACGAATTTCTACATTAATCCGTTTCTTTTAACAAATTTAATCCAAACACCACCTGCAACAGCAAGAGCCAAACCCGGCTTGAACTTTAACGGATGCACAGTTTTTGCACTCTTTTCTATAATAAAATGCTTCAAAATATGAACAAAAAGAAGTTTCGTCTCCATCAGAGCAAATCTGTTCGCGATGCATTTCCTCGGTCCAACACCAAACGGCAAATACGCATAGGGATGAATATTGTCCTTATTCTCATCACTGAATCTTTCCGGATCAAACTTTTCCGGATCCGGGAAATACTTGGGATCATAATGAAGTCCTTGAATGGGAATCCAAATAAGCGAACCTGGTTCCGCAGTGTATGCAGTACTATCCGGAGTAGCTTTTGGTAAATCGTATCTTTTTGTACACAATCTGTCTGATACTGGAGCAGGAGGGTACTTTCTCAAAATTTCCGAAACCACCATGTCCAGATATTTCATCTTCGAAAGGATTTCGTAGGAAATTTTACCATCCTCGTTTTCCACAACAGCATCAACTTCGTTGCGCAATTTTTCTTGAATATCAGGATTCATAGCCAATTCGTGTGCTAAGAAACACATGACAGTCGACGTGGTGTCAAAACCAGCAAAAAAGAATATAAAACCTTGTGCAACAATGTCATCAACAGTTAATTTGACACCGTTTTCTTTATCCCGAGCTTCCATCATCAGGTGTATCATATCCGGTCTAATAATATTCTTCTCATCCCTAACTTTGACAGTCTCTCTGACGATGTTCTTAAAAAACCGATCCGTAGATCGAGGCAAAAATGGCTCTCCTATCAGTCTCATGAATTGAGGCACGAGTCTAAACACCAAAAATTTAATTGCCCGGAAGCTGGTAAATGTTGTTGCTTCTTTCCCTCTGATGTAAAATTCGTTATTTTTGTCTTTCAAGGAGTCGACACTGATTCCAAAAGCAGCAGTTGCGATTACGTCATTCGTATACCTCGAGAATGCATCTTTAGAATCGATTAATTCCCTTTCGTCCGAATGTTCCAAAAAGTACTGGACAAAGTTACTTGCACATTTTTCTATCAATTCAAACATGAACTTCATTTTTGTTGCCGTAAATGAAGGACTCAGTGTATTCCTCATTTCCCTCCATCTCTCGCCTTTTAGGGCAAAGACATTTTTCCCGAAAATAGGATCCATTTCTTCGGTAACGAAACTTTGGTGATCATGGAAGTGTTCGATATTTTTGACACAAAGTTCCTTCAATAAATCTGGATCCCTAACGAAGGCTACTGGCCTGTGGATATCCATCATTCCGAAATATTTTGCGTCCGGAAATTGATTGTATATGCCATTGACGAAATCGACAATGGGTTGAGATTGGAAGAAAAAAACACCAGCAGTATTTCCCAGTCCTGGTATAGGTTTAAGATGTGGTATTCCCTTTTTTTCCCAAAAATTGGCTTTGTAGGAGAGATAAAAGTATACACCGATAGCCCCCACGAGGAGAGATAAAATAAGTGAGAACCAGAGTGATTCCATTGCACACGTTAGATAATCGCAGAGTCGTGCGAAAGACTGACAATTTTATTACGGTTTACAATATAAATGCTTTCGACCTTGAAGTTAAGTAGCATAGAATTCATGCACGTTTGATTGAATTGCGCATAGGAATTTTTTCTTAACGTAATAAAAATGTTATTTTGAAAACGGCAATTGTCAACCAATTTTGTTAAAAGGTTTAATTTAATTGATAATTAAAATGTTTAATATCATTAAGAATTCAAGGATTTCATTTCATTTAGAATTCAAAGACTGATGTTTTATTTAAAATTAAGAGATTTAATTGCATTTGAAATTAATAAATTTAATAATTTAATTTAAATCTAAGAGAATAAATTTCATTTAACCCGTGCAGAAATTAGTCATGGCAAACTAGAATAGTGCTAGCGCCAGTACTGGGCTTGTCATGTCGAACTAGAAACGTACAACTAGCTTGGTGCTAG
>WNHD01020589.1:0-10501 GCA_011057455.1 Ganaspis sp. Gsp50
TGTTTTTTGAAGTAGAGTATAAGGATCAGCCTAAGATGGTCTATGTTTTTGAAATGGTAGTAGCGCTTAGGTCATATATTTCAAGGTCATTTAGAGGTCAAACTTTCAAGGTCATTTAGAGGTAGACCTTTTAAGGTCATTTAGAGGTCACTGAAAATCTTGAAACAGCGGTGGTGGCGGCTACGGCGGCGAGATCTTTTTGTAATATAGGGAGATAAAGATAAATTGCTTTTACTTCTCTATATTTATTCACAAATATGTCTACTTTAATTTATCCTCTGGCAACAAAAACAAAAACTGTGCATATAAAACTATTGATTTGACAAAAACTGAAAAATAAATTCTTTTTAAACAAGTTTTTTGTAAAAAGAAATGACTTAAAAATGTCACAACTTCGAAACTTGTTGAGGTAAAGCATTCGATTTTCTTTATTTTAAAGTAAATTTTATAGACTAGGGTAAATGTACCAATTACTGCGGGTTGAAATCCAAGTCTGACTTTAAAGACTGACAATAGATATATAAAAGTGAGAAACACTTTTTCAATTTATTCTAAAGGCAGTATTGGTATTCATTTAAGTATTGACTATTAATTAAAATGTAAAAAAGCTTGTATATTATTTAAAATAATTAATTTATAAAACGTTCTCAATGCTGGTATTACTGCGGATCTGCACCAATTACGCCCCAATTACTGTGGGCAGAATAACGTGTATTTGAAGGTTAGTTTGCCCTTAGTTGTCCGCAGTAATTAATGATTAAACGAACTTACAAGTGAAGTTCGATCATAATTATATGAATAACTTGTTCGAAGATATATGTATATAACTTGTAATATCGCTACTCGATGCCAGCTGGCGCCACAGTTCAGAGTTTAAAAAGAGAAGGTATTTTCCTCTCTTTCTATCTATGGTCTCACCTTTAGGTTTCCCGCCAAGTTTGTTCATTTTTTCAGAGTAAGTTTTTTTTTTTTTTTTTTTGGGTGGGAATATTTAATTTATTGTTATTTATTTCTTATTTTTTTATATATATATATATTTAGGGTGGGAAATTGTATCTTCAAACAAGTTATTCATATAATTATGATCGAACTTCACTTGTAAGTTCGTTTAATCATTAATTATATTTCATTTACTTGTTCGAAGATATATGTATATAACTTGTAGATGTTTAGAGAATTCTTTTTTTATTGTAAAAGACGTGAAACTTCATTTATTTATTTTGAAATAAAAACTTGTAGAACATAAGTTTTGAAAAAACGAAGAGTTTTAAACATTGTTAAACATATAAAAATAGAACACTATTAACTATCCGAAACATTTTCGACCGCTTTGCGGTTAGAACATTTTTGTTAACTTTTTAAAGATTTACTCTAGTCAGTCTTTTTCTTTAAGAACACAGTGATTAGAAACTAAGATAATACCAACTGGGCAAAGTTTTGAGTTAGGATGGGCCTTTTGTAGAATTTCGGAAAAGTTTTTGATCTTTCTGACCAACCCGCTGTTTTTTTCATAATGTTGAAATCTATTCCCTTATGAGAAACTTTAGAAGAAGCTGCGTGTCTAGTGCTATGAGGTTTGTATTTGCTGTCTATACCCGCTTCCAGCATGACCATCTTTAACCACCTGCTAATAGTTTGTGAAGTAATGCGTTTATGCGGTTTTTTAAAAGAGATTAACAGGTATTCCTCGACACCTCTAATTTCCCTAGTATTTTCTAGGTACAAATTTAAAGTTTTGGCAATGCATAAATTTTCGTTAACAAAGAAATTGAAAAAGGCATAGGGTTGGTCAGCTCCCTGTCTTGAGGTTTTGATTAAATCTGTAACTCTTATTTCGACTCCATTAGGGTTAGAGTTTATATTATTTAGCTTAATTAAGGCTAGTGATTGTGCCCTAAAAGCTGAACCTAAGGCTAATAACATAGTTAATTTTAAAGTTAGTTTTTGTAAATCTAGGGTATCAAAGGGTCCCCATTCTTCGATTTTTTTAAAAACGGTTTCGACGTCCCAGGTATCCTGGTATTTTGGATTTGTAGGACGCAGTCTGAAGACTCCCTTGAAAAATCTATGGATCAGGGTGCTTAAAGATGTTTCCAGGCTGTTTACTAGAGCAATGGCTGACCTCAGCGAGTTTAGTGTTCCGTAGGCTGCTCCCTCCTCGAAGGTGCTCGTCAGGCATCTGAGAATAGAGTTTTCGTTAGCTTCGAAAGGGTCTGTGTCTCATGTCTTACAAAAATTCCACCAGTAATTGAGATATGTGTTGTATTGCTTACAGGTGTTTTCTGCTAACGAGCTGATCATGATCCGGACTGTGTCCTCCTCTAAACCCTTTTTTTCGTAGGACATCCTGAGACAACTCCTGACACCAGGGAAAGGTCCCAGGCCAATGGGTGGATCATTTTCCTGCAAGGGGAAATTAATAAATTTGCTGATGGTTTAAACTCGATTAAATCAGATATTAACAGTCTTTTGAATTCGGGGTACCAAGGTTGGCTGTACCATAGAGGGACTACTAGGATGCCCGTCGAACCTTCTTCCCTGATCTTTTTTAGGGTTCTGCTGATTAACGCAAAGGAAGGGAACGCATACCAAAAATCGTTTTTCCATGTTATTGTAAAGGAGTTTATAGCAAAAGCTTCGGGGTCCCTTTCCCAGGAATAAAATCTTGCGCATTTTGTGTTTATTCTTGTCGCGAATAAATCTATGGAGGGTTGACTGAAGTTTTTGCAAATGTATTGAAACGCTGAAGTCGCTAGTTCCCATTCCGTATCTAAGTTCGTTATTCTGGAGCCCTGGTCTGCCGAGTTGTTTTTTGATGCTATATATTCTGCAAAAATCCAGATTTCCCTGTGTCTACACCATTCCCATATTTCTTTAGCAAGTTCATGTAAATCTTTATGTTTAATGCCCCCCATTTTGTTTATGTATGCTAGTGCTGTGAGATTATCGATTCTAAGTAGTATTTGAGTGTTCGTTTTTTCGGAGGCAAAACATTTTAGGCCTAGGAGGGCCGCCAGAAATTAGCAACGCGTTTCTTTTTACCAATTCTAATTCTTTGTAGTACAACCAGCCGTAAGCTACTCCTGGGCATACCGCGACTAATACTCCTATTAATTCTGCTAGTTTTTGTATTTTAATCTGTTTGCTTAAAAGTAATGTGTTTACCGTTTGTTTGATTTTTTCGCATTTTTCCTGAGGTAGTTCTATTGTCATGTCTGCTGAGTTTATAATCATGCCTAAAAATTTGCAGGATTTTTTCGGGGTTAACTCGCTTTTGTTTTTATTTAAAATGAACCCTAAGAATAAGAATAAATGAACGACATCGTTTGTGTGTTTTTGACATTTTTCTCTAGAATCTGCTATTATTAAAAAATCATCGAGATAGACAACTATTCTAATTCCTCTTTTCCTTAACTCGTTTGCAGCCGGTTTAAGAATTTTCGTGAATACGAAAGGAGCCGATGAGAGACCAAAGGGTAGGGTGTTAAATTGAAATAATTGGTCATTATATTTAAACCTGAGATATTTCTTGTCATTCGCGTTTATTGGTATAAATAGGTAAGGATCCTTCAGGTCTAGCCTGCACATGAAATTCCCCTCGGCTAAAAGATTTAACGCGGTTCTTGTATCCTCGATTTTAAAGTGTTCTGGTTTAATAAACTGATTTAAATTTCGTAAGTTTAGGATGAACCGATTTGACCCGTCAGACTTTTTTCTAAGGAAGTAAGACGATAAAAATTGATTTTCTACTTTTTCGCAGGTTTCGATTGCACCTAAATTTATTAATTTTTCGATGGCCCTGTCTAGGTCTGGGTTTGACTTTATCGAGTGAGGTTCCTTGATTTGAAAACGTGGTCTTTCGAAATTTAATTTATATCCTTGAATGGCCTGGATTACAAAAGGATCATGGGTAATCTGTTGCCAATTCTTTTTTAAATGAATTAACCTTGCTGCATTTTTTCTTAACTGCTCCTCTAACGGCGCGTGTTCTGCTGGGGTTGCGCTTGCGGGTAGTATTTTTTGTCCGGTCCCGATGTGTTGGGTCTGTATTGGTTGTATCTTGGGGTATTCGTCCTATTCTGATAGTGGCCCCCTCGTGCTACCCTCCTTCTGCCGACGGAGCTCCTCCAGTTTAAAGACCTTAGTGGTGCATTTGGTTTCTTTATAGGCAATTCCCGGGACACTCTTTCCATTGCTTTGGATGTTTCTAGCAAACCCTTTAGGTTGTCGCCGAAGAGATACGTTGTTGGCTCTACGTTTTTCAGGATTTTTTGTATTTTGCCCTCGTACTTCCCTAGGAGGAAAGCTTTTCTTGCCTGTGTAAGTGAGTAGAACAAATCCGATTGTAACCTCACTGCTATTGACAGATTATTTAGGATGGAATCTCGATCTAAAGGCGTTTCCGCATCGCCGAGTATTTGGCTTAATACCACCGCCGTGGTTGATAGGGCTGCCCCGGTAAGGTTTTGGTAGTTGCGGAAATATTCATCCCTAGACGCCGCTTTGGGATGTAAGTCGACTGATAATTCGTCGTTTAAAGCGGGGGCCTCTAAATTTATTTGTCCCCTCCTGGGAATTGTTTCTAGAAGAGCGTCTTTGGTTTCCTTTTTACCAATGCCCGATTTAAGCCATGCTTTGATTCTTATTGCTACTTCGTCTCGCAATTTTAGTTCTTCGGGTTCTCGTAAAGGGTTTTCCCCAAGAAATTTGTTTGCCTCGTCGGTTGGTTCTGGATCACTCTCCTCAGCCGCCATTTTGTCTTCTCCCTGTTCGTGCTCTAACACGTCTGTAACATAGGGATTTTCATTATTATCTGAATTAGATAACGGCTTTTTATTTGTCGTTTTCATTGCCGTCTTCAACTTCTTGTTTGAGCTCAGCAATTTTGCTTGGCTTACGACTTCGACTCTAGGTCGAAGCTCAGCCCTGCTGCGTGTTAAATCAAGTCTTGGTTTTTTCCTCTTACCTGCATATTCCAGTTCTTCGTCTTCCGATTGATTTTCGTCCTGGTTCTCGTTGTTCTCCTTGTCCATGTCTGCAAGTTCACCATACACTTTGTTCATTTCCCTTTCTAATTGTTGCAATAAGCGTTCTTTTTCTTGTCTCGCGTCTTCCATTTTCTTGAACTGCGCGTCACCGACGCCAAGAAACGAATGAACAAACTTGGCGGGAAACCTAAAGGTGAGACCATAGATAGAAAGAGAGGAAAATACCCTCTCTTTTTAAACTCTGAACTGTGGCGCCAGCTGGCATCGCGTAGCGATACTACAAGTTATATACATATATCTTCGAACAAGTAAATGAAATATAATAGAAACACATGTATTAGCGTCACATGTTCCAATTACTGCGGTTAGAGGTACTAAAACTTAAATGATTAAATTAATAATTATTTACATCCGGATTTTCATTTGTAATTCTATCAAGTAAGATGTAAATTCGTTTTTGCAAGAAATTTGAAAGAGTTTTAATCATAAATAATGTTTTTATTAAGGAACAGTAATTGGTACATTTACCCTACAACCTTCCTTTAGATGCTAAGTAAATTACATACAATGGAAGAGAGTAATATACAAAAAACCAAATTTAACTCAGTTTTTCATCGAGTTTTCATCAATTTCTATGTGTTTCAGTTATCGTAGGAAATTAAGCATCCAGGGCCTTTTTTCTGATGTCTACTAAAATTACTTAAGCCAATAAAATGATAGTTTTTATTTATTTTATTAAAAATATCATGATTAACAAGTAGAAAAAAATTAAAAATGAGTTTTCTTAAAAATGCCGCTAACGGTTGTTTTCTTTTTGTGCTCAAAATGACCACGGGGCATCCCAGAAATAAAATCAGGAAAAAAACTGGAGGTGCCAGCTACTTTGGGTTGAACTTGATTTAGACCCACCGTGTGTTAGAAACTGAAAAATTCACAAATTTTTAACAAAAATTACAAAAAAAAATAATAAATATAAACTTTTATGATAATAGAAAAAATAAATTATTAAATTACCGCTAACAAAAAAATTAAAACATGTCGAGACGACAACGCACAAGTAGACACTGATTTGTAAACAATTTCAAAATAAACATGTGTTTTAATTTTTTTATTAGCGGTAATTTAATAATTTTTTTTCTACTATCATATAGGTTTATATTCATTATTTTTTTTTGTAATTTTTGTTAAAAATTTAAGAATAAATTTTTAGTTTCTTATGAGGAAAGCTGTGCTGTCGAAACGTAAAAATGAAATTTGTTATTCTTTTATTTTTTACCTGACTCGGAGTGATCGCCTATTTTTCAAACTCAACATTATTTTAAATTTACGTTTAATATTTTGATATTATATGTATTTTTCTATCTTCTTTTATTATTTTATTTTTCATTTTATTTTTATTTATTAACGGGACAAGCCCTTTAACTTAAAACTAAGAGATACAAATAGCATCTTATACTAGAAAAATCTAGTTAAAAACAAGAATGGTAAATTAAAAAGAACTCAATAACAAACGTTGCATCGATGAGGCGAATCTCATTAAATCGTTATCAAAAAAGTCAATATCATGAGTTAGTTTGTTAGCCTTTTTTTTGTAGCCTATTAATTATAGAATTATTTCCGTAATTGGTTTGGTGGTGTACAACAGAAAACGTAGAAAAGTGTCTAGTTAGTCTGGTAGGAGCATATAAATGCAGCAGCGACAGCAACGTCGGACATTTTGTAAATCCGTGAAGTAGTTTATAAAGAAATAGCATATCGGAGTACATAAACCTAGATGCCATTAAAGGGACATCTAAATTCGCACGGAGATTACCATAATCATGGGAATATCTGTCAAATGGAATATTTAGCTGACGCACAGCAAAACGCAGAAATCTCTTCTGAACCCGTTCAATATTGATAACATTGAAAGCGTAAGATGGTTCCCAAATTACAGAGCCGTTATTATGTTATTATCATGTTTATTATTATTAAAATTGTCTAGAATTAATTGTTCAAAATTCGATTAACTATCTGTTAATGATTCTGAAACGTGAAAACAAATTGATTGGCATAAATATACTGAAAGGCCTCAAACAATTTTTTGAAGAAATAGATTTTTAACAACAATAAAATCGTGTCGCTCTTTATATTTATTTTATTAAAACACTTTCTAGATCGAGAAATTGTATTTATTTATTATTAATAATAATATCAATATAATAATAACATTAAGACTGCAAACCTGGAGAAAAATTGAACTTTGACAAAATCGTATAACAATTATTAATGAGCAGAGGAGTCACGTCTCTTTTTAATTGTCACTGAAGTTTTGACTCAATTAATTGCGCTCCTTGTTTATTAAACTATAAAAATACTTTAAAAACTATAAATCTTTCCCACTCTTTTGACGTCTTTTTCCTGTCTTTGCCAATTCTTATCCACTGATATTTTGAAGTTAATTTAAATCGACTAATAAAATTTTATCCTATTTTAACACAATTCAAAACGATTGCAATGATTCATTCCAATTGACAACGATTAAAAATGCTTGAAAAATTGATATCAGTCAATCGTTCGAAATTGTATTCAATCGATTATTTCCAAAAGGGTGATTACTTTGTTTACGAATTTATTAATTTAAAAGCATGTTTTATTTTTTATTTCGAAATAATATATATAAAGTTGCAAAATGTAAAGGAAACTAGAAACCTGTAGATAATATCTAAAAAAATTGTTAATTAACAGCAATAGATTGTTTAAACAATTTAAAAAACATTAAACAAAACAGTCATATATTTTTAGTTTTGCTTAAAAATTGTTTTTTAAATACAAAATGCAAGAAAACATACAATAATTGATAATATGTAGATCAATTTTTTTCAATTTTTGGAAGATAGGATTAAGAAATGAAAAAAAAATTTTTCAATTTTTTAAAAAAATGATGATGTTTCGATAGCTAGATTCGCTATCATCATCAGGTCACTTTAATTAAACAAAAAATTCACAATCAGTCACAATTACACTAAAAGTCCTCTCGAGTATCAAGTTCGGGGGTAGGGTGCACTCGAGAGGACGTAACCTTGAAGCTCCAATTCATAAACAGTCAAAGCTGTAAGCACGCAACTACGTCAGTGAAAACGTATTTCCCCGAGCGCTTCCGAGAGTTCCCGAATGAGTCTCCCGTCTCTCTCCTGTCACCACTTCGCCATAAATTAAAAAAATAGAAATTAAATCATGATACTCGACAGGAATGTACTCGAGAGGACTTTTAGTGTAGTCACAATCAGTCACATAAATTCTACTAAATTGATATTTTCTAATTTTTAAAGTTTTTTTCATTTTTGGCGTTTTTTAACACCCTATAAAAAATAGCCCTATAATTTTTTTTCCAACTTAAGTTAAAAATTTCATTTTATGGACACGTCTGAAGAACAATATGGGTTAATAATAAAAAAATAATATTGAAAAATTGTATGCCAAATTTACGAAAATGTGTTTTTTCTTATGGGATTTCAAAGATAAATTTCAATAGCTTTGAGGCACGGTTTAATATTGAATTAAAAAAAAATAAAAAAATACGTGTCTCATCTTTTTCCCTATAGAACAAAATCAGGGGGTAGTATTAAGAAATTTTTTTATTTTTTTAGGCCACCCTAATGTTTATGTTCTTGGATACACTTTTTTAACTAGTGCAAAATTGAAGGAAGAAAATAATACTATATAATATTAATCTTATTGCTTAGGGGCCAATCAAGTATTACATAAGCATGTTGTTAAGGCTTTTTGATCCCCCCACCTCCATATAAGCATTCATAAGATTTTCGTAGACCTCTTATCGCATCTTACGTAAGATAATTTCTCACCCCTCCTCCGCTATTTTAAGTTTAAAGTTAGTTAACTTAAAGCTAATGTAATATAATTATATTATGGATATATGTATTTAAGTTTTATATTACATATAAATGAATACTGTTCGTTTCAATTAACATGACAGGTAATTAAAATAAATATACCTACGTCAAGATGATTCTATGACTCAGCATTTGAATTAATAAATATAAAAAAACAGCAAATAATATTAATAATGTTAATAAACTAATGACTATTTATCAGATTCCCCAAGAAGTTTCTATCCATTGTTCTACGTTTTCGATTATTGGAAAATCGTTGTCTTTATATTTTTGAGTGGAAAGGTCTACTTCGTTTAAAATATCTTCTGCTGATAGCCACTCTGCATTTTCAATATCCGTTTCTTGGTATTTAAAAATGCATAAAAGTTCGTTTGCTCTTTTAGCTGCAATTCGGAGAGGTCTAATATTTCGTAAGGAATATTCTACTTTTACTTTATGCATTTGTTTGCAATGTGTAACAGCAGCTGTTTTAGATGCAAAATATAAACAACACTTTTTGCAAATGCGATCAGTTAATTGAGGCTGAACGAATGGATAACCGTATTCGTAGGGTATCTGCAAAGAAAAATAGATGATAGAGTTTTAATAATCAGTTATTTTAATTATTTTAATAATTTATATTAAGAATTACTGTTATAAATTATTATAAAAAATTCACGTTTAAAAACTTATAACTTGATTTCAAACTTAAGAACTGCGCTTTATTGTCAATGATTAAATTATTTGAGGTTTGACTAATTTTAATAGGAGGATGTAGAAAATCATTTGGCAATACTTTTCGAATTTTACTTCGTAGAGAACAACATTCAGGGGAGTCGCATTTGACTATTTAAAGCAGACACTGACTCTCTCTCTGACGTATTGCGAATATTAAATACTATTTGGTAGTGAAGGAATATCTGGTTCTCCAGAAGAATTAAAAATTGCGTCCACGGGATAATGGTCAATTTGAGAATTGCTCCAAATACTTGCTAGAAGCTCTCCAGCTTATTTAAAGGTTTCTTTTTTTAAATTTGAATTTCCAATTCTTGAAAACAGTACTTTCATAACCAGCTACCTAAGCAAACCCCAAGAAACAAGTTTTAGATAAAACAAATTAGGGTAAACCAGATAGTAGTCGGACACCCTACAGTAGTCGGACACTTTTCGTTTGTAATAATAGTTCCAAAATTTAAAAAGAGAAGTAATTTTCTTTACATTTAGGTTAAATAGATCTCAATAAAGATATCTAAACTTAAATAATAGCAAAATATTGATTTCTTAAAGGATTTTTAAAGTATTGAAAAGTGTCCGACTACTGTCTGTTTCAAGTGGCCAACTACTGTCAGTCTTTATATTTTTTTTAAAAAAAAATTGTTGAACAGGAAAAAAAAATTTTTAGTAATTTTTTCTCGTGTTTCCTTTAAATACAACCCTAAAGACCAACATTGTATTGTTAAATTAAAAAAAAATAAAAATTGCATTTTTTATAGTAACTTTACCGAATTGATTATGTATTTTAAAGGTGAGTTATCCGATCGTGGGAAGGTAAAACAAAAAATAAAATTTAACAAATTTTATTTCATAATTTGTTGAGTAGCAACGTTTCGTTGGCCAGGGTTTGCCAACCTCCTCAGGCTA
>WNHD01020612.1:448-16275 GCA_011057455.1 Ganaspis sp. Gsp50
TGATTTTTAAACTTCATTTTACTAATTTTAGTTTTTTGAATTCTAAAATACAAAAAGCAGACTGTGGAATTAATTTATTTTTAATTAATATTTGAGTTCTTAACATAAAAATTTAGCATTTAAAATAAATATCACAGTCCTTAGAATAAATATTTCATAATAAATAATAGTCCATAATAAATAATTACTTTAAGGAGGTTCAATCCTTTTACATAACTTTAAACTAAACAGTAGTATTAAATAAATAATAAAAATAAAATTAAAATTTATTTTAACAAATTTCGAAAAATCCAGTTGTACAATTTTCAGAAAAAATTAGTTTCAACCTAAATTTATTGTAAAATAATAATTATTTAACATTTTGTGTTTTTTCTTCAAACTTAGCGAACAACTGCAATTTTTATCGAATTTTAATAAACAATAGATTATTTTGTTCTTTGAAAGATTCTCTAGAATTTAATTTTGTTAAGTTTAATTGTTTAATTTTGTTAAGTAATATTTCGTTTAAAAAATATTCCAATAAAAATCTTATTTTGTTAATAATATTTGATCAAAAGAATATTTAAGAAATTCAACGAATAAAATTGTAGGAACTCTTTTATATTAACTTTTGCTTGTAAAAATTGCAATTGTTCAGTAAGTTTAAAGAAAAAATACAAAATGTTAAGTAATTATTATTGGACAACAAATGTTGGCTAAAACCAATTTTTTCTGAAAATTGTACAACTGTATCTTACGAAATTTGTTAAAATCAATTTTAATTATATTTTGCTTTCTCTTAGGGAAGCATTGTTTATTCTATATTTAAAACTATTGTTTAGTTTGAGGTTATGTCAATAGGTTGAACATCCTTAAAATAAATATAGGTGTCCTTAGAACAAATAGTTTAGTTCATAAAATAAATAATTAAAATAAATAAAAAATTGTCACGATTACAATGTTTCCTCTATAAGGAAGCAATACATAAAATAAATAAAATAAATAAAATAATTAAATAATTTATATTTCTAAATAAATATTTAGCAGTTCTGAAAACAAGAAAGTTAAAATCCACAACGTTTTTGATCAACAGTTCCAATCAAAAATATTTTTCTATTTATTGTTTTATTTTTAATTTTTACCCCACAGAGTTTTTTATTTATTTTATTTAATAAATTTGATAGAAAAAATTTTGGGACAAAAAATGATTTTAATATTCCGCTTCATGACATTAATTTTTTTTTAATTTTTAATAAAAAGTTGTGAACTTCAACCAAGTTGAAAAAAAAAATTTTAGTTCTGAAAATAAATATTTGAGTCCTGAAAACAAAGATTTGAGTCCTAAAAACAAACATTTGAATCCTTACAGAAACATTTGAGTCCTGAAAATTAATCCTGAAATATCCTGAAATAATCCTGAAAATAAAAAACTGAAAATATTTCAGTCCTGAAAATAAACATTTCATTCCTGAAAATAAACATTTCATTCATGAAAATAAACATTCATTCCTGAAAACAAATATCTGAGTCCTGAAAACAAACATCTGAGTCCTGAATATTCATACTGAAACTGGCAAGATAATTTAAAATACTATAAAATAATGGTTGCAATTTTGGAAGAGACGAGATTTTAACGAATTTGTGAATTTTGTAGATCTTCGACCGAAGGGACGAGGAAGGCCGCAGAGGATTTTGCTGGGAGTTTGGCCTGATGATCACATCCGAGGAGTAATTCGAGCTGTCGTATTTCGTGATGGACACTCACCTCATTTGATTAAAGACGAACCAACCACGATGTATCCTAGCTTAGCGAATTACGCTGCTTGCAATGGACCGGAAGGCGCAGTCAGTCCTGGTGCAGCTGCAGCAGCTGCAGTCGCAGCAGTCGCACAAGGTAAGTTTTTATTCGCATTTGTACATATTTCACATTAAATATGAGTTCCAAGTACTTTTAGATATCTCGAGGGTGACATCCAGTAACCCATGTCCTGCTTTTTAATTTCAACTGAATTATAAACTTTAATTGGGCTTTAAACCGTGTTCGATTTTATCTTAAAAAACAAGCCACTTCCAGAATCAGATTTTATCCTACCATTAATTCTCTTAACTGGAAAAATTTATGCGATAAAAAATCTCAATGATTCGGAAATGACTTCGGAAATTCACAGACTATTTTTCTTCGTGTTTGAACAAAAACAATTTTTTACGCGTTTTGAGAATCAAGAAAAGAAAAATTGACACGGAAATTTACAATTTTTTTTTGTGTTTGAACAAAAACGGTTTTTTACGCGTTTTTTGTGGCAAGAAAAGAATTATTGTAAGACAGTAATAAAATAGGGGGCATGTAATAATAATAAAGTCATTTTTATATAACAATATAATAAAATAGTTATTTTTTAACGTTTTTTATAGAAAAATAATCATTGTTTTGTAAATAACATTAGTAAAATAATAATTGTTTTGTAAACAACAATAGTAAAATAATAATTGTTTTGTAAACAACAATAGTAAAATAATAATTGTTTTGTAAACACAACAATAGTAAAATAATAATTGTTTTGTAAACAACAATAGTAAAATAATAGTTTTGTAAATAACAATAGTAAAATAATAATTGTATAACAATAATAAAATAATCAGCTAAAAATAATAAAACGAGAATTACATACCAATAATAAAGCAATCACTATATAGGTATAGTAAAATAATAATTATATAACAATAATTAAATTTTTGCACGTAGTTTGAAACGAATTAAAATTTTTAGTACCACCGATAATTTCCTTTTCATTAGACGATCGATAGTAAAGTTCCGGGAAACGTTTTATCTGAAAAAGAGCGCTTCTAATTTAAAACTGTAACTTGTGTGTTCACACGTAGCTGTAATAATTAATTAAATATAAAGCGGTGGGATTTATTAAAATTGTTTTTATTTCCGCCACAGAGAATTATAGAAGACGAAGTCCTAAGGAGAAAGTGAAACTATCATTTGAAGGCAACCACATGTTTGACATTCAAGGTACATATTTCGATCAAGTGGAAATAAATGTTCTGATATTTTATTTTTATTGTTTATTTACTGTCTGAAATTTTTGCATTTTTCTTAATTTTATGTGGCATCTTTTTATGTATTGTCAATGCTGTTTGTTTTATTCTTTTTTTCTCGCTAGATTTAATTAAATTTATGCTTCATGTGTATACAAGAGTTGCAAATCTTTTGTAGTAGAAGCGCTGCTTGCACGATGCTTTTAATTATGACTTTTGTATTTTAACTTTTTTAACCAATGGCTGTTGTCTCGGTCTGAATAATTCATTTAAAAATATATGATTTATGACACACAAGATCTTGCATCGAGTTTTCTTTGTTACTGCAGGGCTACGCAATTTTGAAACAATATTTTAGCAATTTTTATGCAAAATTCAAACAATTTTGATGCAAAATTTTGTGCGGTGTGCGTAAAAATAATTCGCAAATTCGATTTGCGAATTTTATTATATATTTTTTTAATATTTCTTTGGTACTACAAACTTCGGTTTTATACAAATTTTATTCTATTTTATTATTTTATTTATTTATTCTATTTTTTATTCTATTTATATTTATTTTATTTATTTATTTTATTTATTTATTCTATTTATTTATTCTATTTATTTATTCTATTTATTTATTCTATTTATCTATTCTATTCATTTATTATATTTATTTATTCTATTTATTTATTCTATTTATTCTATTTATCTATTCTATTCATTTATTCATTTATTTATTCTATTTATTTATTTATTCTATTCATTTATTTATTCTATTTATTTATTTATTCTATTCATTTATTTATTCTATTTATTTGTTTATTCTATTCATTTATTTATTCTATTTATTTATTTATTCTATTTATTTATTTAAGAAATATACCGGCTATTTTAAAATTACATGACAAAATATGTAGATGTAATGAAAATTACTATTTTCTCGTCGGTTCGAAACTTTTTGAAAAAGTCAAATTTTTATTTTACAATTCTAATTTTATAAAATCAAATTTTTCTTTAAGAAAAAGCTTAATTTTGTAACTTTACGTATTTTTTAAATTTATAATTAAAAGGAAATAAATTTACAGTGAGTGAAAAATGTCTTTCAATATGTAACAAAATTATAAAGATATTGTCTATTAAATATTTGTTCAATCAAAATAAATATTATTCTAATTGAATAAATATTCTTCAAATTAAATACCAACTTTATTGAAATTAAATACCAACGTTATTGAAATTAAATACCAACGTTATTGAAATTAAATACTAACGTTATTGAAATTAAATACCAAAGTTATTGAAATTAAAATATCAACATAATTGCTATTTAATTAATAAACAAGTTCAAAAAAGAATTTTTCGATTTCAGTAATGTTTACTTGAATTACATAAATATTTAATGATGCGTTTGAAGTTCTGAACGTTCAAATGAACGAAATTTTAATTATTTTATTTTTTTAAATGCACATTTGTTCAAAAATATTAATTTAGAATATTAACTTTGTCAAAATAGAATATGTTAGTTTAGAATATTAACTAGAATATAACTATTTTATTATTATTAAATAACAGTTGTATATTTTTTCTTTTGACCATTTTTGAAAAAGTAAAAAATAAACAAAACAATTCGTTCAAATGAACGTTCAGAACTTCAGCAATATTATTTAATGAATAATAAATTATCGATATTGATAGAAATATTCCATTTTTTTCTCAATGCATTATTTTTCTTAAAAATACGAAAGTGTAAAATTAATTTCGCAAGAAATAAGTTGTCTATAAATTAATCACAATTTCACTTTTACTTCTTAATTAACATATTCCATTTGTTTTATCATTTTGTTTCAATTTTATCAAATTTTGTATCGTGTCAATCAATTTTTATCAACCAGAGCTAAGAATCACCACTTTAATTTAAATAACCTAGCTGTTGTAATTTTCCTGAAAAGAAATGCAGGAGAATCATAAAAGCTTGAATCAAAATAAAATAAAATATGAAATAAAATATAAAATAAAGTTTAAAATAAAATATAAAATAAAATGTAAAATAAAATACAAAATAAAATATAAAATAAAATGTAAAATAAAATACAAAATAAAATAAAATATAAAATAAAATATAGAATAAAATATCTATTTATAAAAGAGATACAAAAATACAAATCCTGAATACAAATGCAAGAAAATTAGAAAAGCTTGAAAATAAATGCAAAAAACTGCAAATTTGTCCGCAATTGAATTAAACGTTTAAAACTAAATGCGCTTTTTGTGCTGTACACTACACTACAAAAATATGATGTCTAATTTTGAGCAAAAACGTCTTAAATTAAGACATATTTGGTGACTAAGACACAAAAAATGTCTTAATTTAAGACACTTTTTACCAAATAAGACACTTCTGTACTTCTGTCCCACTTTTAAGACACCATTTTTTGCAGTGTAATTCTAAAAATAAAAAATTAACAGAAAATTTGAAATTTCAGGTTTGAGGCATCAGATGTGCAGTATGGTGGCAGCGGCGCATTCTCAGCAGCACGACATGTTAGCGACGAATCTCTCATCGAGTCTGTCGTCGAATCTCCAAGCAGCAATGCAACAAGCGACGCAGCATCACAATAACAACAACACTAGTGTTCCTGGAGGCAATAGCAATAATAACAACGGAAACTCACCCCTGAATCTCGGTCTCGCGAGTCCAGGATCAGGTGGACCTCCAGAAAGTCCAATGGAGAGTCCTCTGGCGAGTCCCCTCGGGCCTCTCATGGATCCAGGACACATACCCAGTGTCGAAGTTGGCATCGGTGTCAGTGGCATGACTTACAAACCTGCTCGAAGTTTCGTTAGTCCTCGACCGGAAACCCTCTTCCAGGAAGACATCGCCGATCTCGTTAAAAGTCCACACAGTCTCAAGGAAAAGGACAAAATTGCAGTGAAACTCGAGCCCCTAACGGACTCTCGGTGCGAATAGTAAGCTATCAAAAAGAAACCCTTAGGACGAGGTGATTTAAACACGAGGTGATTGCGAGGACCTTACGATAACTAAAATCTACGATAAGACTCAGGTCGTTCGCGCGCTTCCGAATCTCGAGGTCTCGCCATGTAGCTCGTAAATCGGGATTCCCAAGATCAAAGAAGGTGGAGACCAGGATCGAAAATACCTTATCCGAGATTCCTGGCGCTTCTTTCGGATATACATATATACATACGAGTGCTTATATAAGTAAACTAATTAAGAAGAGGGTATTATTTACATAAACAAGAGCGTCGAGGCGAGGCTAACAATCAAAAATCAGAGGACGAAACGTAGCTTTAGGATACGACTTGTAAGTCCCGGTTCTTCTCGTCGCCAGGACTCGATATCGCCCAAAAGAAACTCGAGTTCCGGCGATTGGCTGGCGAATGCCAAATCGCTCGCACCCACGTATCGTTTTTTTAATTTTTTTTTTAGTGAATACCGTAGAAACCTGGTCGCATGTCGCCTTAGAGCGCTGCACCACTTTCCAGTCTAGATAATCGTGTCGTGTCGATGGACGCATTAAATACGCATATAAATGTAGTGCCGTCGCGAACGCGCGAGGCAAGAGCAAGTACTACGTTATTTATACTTACGCATATACGATACTATACGTTAATGCCAAATGTATAATAGTTTATAAGAGTTCGCAAGACGATTCACGGCTAACCGACGCCTCGTCTACTCATCAGTGATACTGAGCAACGGCCCAACCGGCCCAATTTAAAGCCGGCTCGAGCAAAACGCTTTTTCAGAATGCAACTTACCCTTGGCCACTGACTCTTCATTCTTAACTTCCATTTTAAGGGTTTTCACAGCTCTGAATTTAATGCTCTGAATTCTATCTTTACTTGTTAAACGTCAATTTATTTTTTTTAGATTTATTTAATCTAAAACTTGTTAATCTTGAATTCTTTTTTGTAATTAGTTAGGTCATTTATAATGTAATTCATTTGATATAATGAAATTTAATGGGTTCGTACCCGTTCTTTAAATAAATAAAAATTAATAATTTACGCACTGTTGATTGTAATAAATTTGTAATAATTAAAATGTGTAATAATTTGAACACAATATGTATAGTTGTTTGATACATAATTTGATGATTGCTCTCCATTTTTTCAAGTGATGTATTTTTTTGATCAATTGGAGCAATAAGTGTCGGTAATTTAAATTTGATGATTGTTCGCTATCGATTTTTTCAAGAAGTGATTTTTTTGATCAATTGGAGCAATAAGTGTCGATTCAAAAATCCGTTTTTTCATCAATAAGAAAAACACTTATTGCTTTAATTGATTACAAAAAAAATACTAAACCACATAAACATTAATTTTTTCATTAATGAAATTTTCTTAATTTGAACTTTTCTTAATAAACTGACTATGGTCCAAAAGTGTAATTTTTATAATTTATTGATAATATCACTAGAATGTTAATTATTTTTTGATTATTGAATATTATTTAAAAATATTATTTGAAAATATTATTTGAAAATATTATTTGAAAATATTATTTGAATTTGCATATTATTTTTTGAATCATCAGTGATCAAGTACCTTTTTCGACCATAGTAATTGATTTTGTTAATTATTTCTATTCTATGAAATACTCAGGTATAACTTGCAGCGCAATGAAAAAATAGTTTGGTGCAATTTTCATTATTTTTTTATTAAAAAATGTTTAAACCTACACTTAGTTTCAAACATGTTTCGAATTTGAAAGTTGTTCGAATTTAATATTCAATTTGATATTAAACGTATCATGGGATATTGAATTTAAATTTCAAACATCTAAACTTCTTTAAACATTTTTTTAATATCTAAACTTCTTTAAACATTTTTTAATATCTAAACTTCTTTAAACATTTTTTAACATCTAAACTTCTTTAAACAGTTTTTAATATCTAAATTTCTTTGAACATTTTCTAACATCTAAACTTCTTTAAACATTTTTTAATATCTAAATTTCTTTGAACATTTTCTAACATCTAAACATCTTTAAACACTTTTTGACATCTAAACTTCTTTAAACATTTCTTAACATCTAAACTTCTTTAAACATTTCTTAACATCTAATCATCGAGGTTTAGTTCTTAATATATTTTATGAATTCTTAGACGAATCTTTGACTTAATCATTAAATGAATCTTTCTGAATCGTTAAATGAATCTTTTTCATAATCATAAATCATAATTTAAATTTGAATTTAATCATTATCAAGAAGATTATAATGTAAAGAAATAATGTAAAGAACATAATTCTTATTAAAACTCTTAATAAGCCAAACTATTCTCCTCTATTGCAACTTTATCTTTTAAAATGCATTTATACGATAAAAAAAGCTTCCTCTATGAGGGAGCAAACGCAAAAAAAAGTCAATTTAAAGCTATGAAAATCCTTAATCAAGGGTTTTTTCATTCAACATTCCTAATCATATTTTAAATTGCATATTGTAATTTCGAATGAATAAAGAACATTTCCAAATTTTCAATCTAATCAAGAGATTTCACGAGTCTCCAAAGAATGTCGATAAATATTCCAAAGAATTGTAAATTCTAAGAATTCCAATTTTACGTAATGCATTTAAAACAAAAAGACGGGAACATTCTTTGAAGTCTGAACTCTATAAATCTTTGCAAAATTAATGACTCGGAAGTTATTAATTTAGAGTGAAGAGCCTCTCAAATTGTCGATATCACGGTAAAAGTTTGGATCCTTTCTTCAGAGTGACACGTGCCAAATTGAAGAGACTCGATGACGAATTGTCGATCGTCGCGAGGAAACTTTTTCGTTCTGGTGTTTTGAAAAGTCTTCCTGTATTATAGAATACTCGCGTTATAATTTACGTTCGAGAGGAAGAAGTGTTGTCAAGATAGGGTCCTTCGAAAAGAAGAGATGTAAGGTGAAATATTGAAACTTTGTGTTTCTAGCTGTGATGTAGAAATGCAAGAATCAAAATTTATGAAAAGTCAATTTCTTTATTTTATAAATAATTTTAGCTGAATATTCCACCTACATTTCTCTATAAGACTGTAGAGCAAAGTGAAAAAAAACACTATGTGAATTGTAAACTCTTATTCGTTTAGAATAGATTGTAATATTATTGAATCTTGACTTATTTTTAAGTCATTATCAAATTTAGCATTTTTAAGATGCGATTGTTAATAAGAAAGTATACGAGTATCTAATACTTTTTTTAAACTCTTAGGATTAATAATTTAGTGGCTATGATCACTGAAAGTTATACTAATTAATTTGTACTTTCATTTTAGACAAAATCGTCAATATTAGTACAATTCTAAATCCTTTTTGAAGGACTCCCAACAGAACAAATGTGTCTAAAATAAAAAAAACCGGCTACGAAATATCTCTAAAACTTCTAAAACTTCCACAATTAAAAATTGTAAAACAGGGCGCAAATTGTAAAATTACAAAATTAATAATTTTAAAATTAAAATTAATAATTTTAAAATTATAATTAATAATTTTAAAATTATAATTAATAATTTTAAATGATGATATCATCTTATATTATAATAATTTTAAAATGAAAATTAATGATCAAAATACATTAATGTTATTAATGATCGTAAAGAATTGTAAAAAAAAAAAAAATTCTGTAAAAAATGAGAAGAAAAATTTGTACATTAATGACACTGTAAAATGAAAAGGCGGAAAAATTAGAATAATAAAAAGAGATATTTTGAAGTAGTTACTATACTTTTAAATCCAGAACTTTAATAAAAGTTTTTAACACCCTCGTTGTGAAAAATGTGTGAGGGTTTCAGCTCAAGTTTTGGATTTAAAAGAAGAGAATGGCCGGTTTTTTTTCTAAGGGGTTTATGATTTGCTTTAAAGAAACTTCTTTAAAGTGTGCGTAACGTGCTTTAAAGCTTCTGAAACGCATTCGCTTTGCGAGAGCGACCGTTAAAAAGTTTTTACAAAGGCCAGCGTTTTCTAGTCAACGACGGACGTGCACACGAGTGCACGCGCCATCGGCACGTGTAACTTTCTAGAAAGGTTCAGAGAAATAGGATGGGATTGCTCTTTTATTATTCACAGGGCAGATGTGCTCTAACAATCGATTCCATGCACTGTGAAAGATTATTTTTGTGATTTCTCAAAGAGCAATTGACGATAAAATGATGATCAGCGTCGAGCTATCATCGCTGCTACCGCTACCGATACTTAAAACAAACAAACAAAAAAATGTACAAAATTACTAATTATCTATTAAAAGAAAGACAATTGGACGACGGAAAAATGTAACAAGGGACTTAGAAAGGCGTTAGCAGTAAAAAAAGAGAGAGATCGCTGTACGTTATTAAGTGTAATGATTGCCTTCCTGCCATATTTGGGGTATGCCAAGTATAAAAATTTTAAGGTTTAGGGATTAGAGAGAAACAAATTTAAGACAAAAACGATGAGTGTGGATTCGCACGGAAGAGAGTGAGAGTGAGTGTAAAAATTGTGCTTTTTGAGAAAGGTGTGATCGATTATGAGAGGCTAGGAGAGCTTGAGATGTGAGTGTTTCTTTTCGAAAGACCGTGCTATTTTTCAAAATTTTTTACATCGCCAATTGAATCCAGGATTCCCCGTTCGAGAATCTTCGATCTTCCGGAGATCGCACGCGAACACACGAGGCCTTTGCCCACTAATCTTGCTACTTCCTAACAGTTTTCCCCGTGAATCGTATTCAAAAGTCAATTCTTCATTTTATTGTATTCTGGAAGCTCCTTGTCTTCAAAGCGAATTTCTTATTTTTCTCAAATCTCAAAGTTTATTCTTTAAATGCGTGGGAAATTGAATTTCAAAGATTGGAAAACATTTTAAAACAATGCTTCTCTATGAGGAAGCAAAACGATTAAATCTCACATATTATTTCAACATTTAAAACTCAAGGTTACTTTTTTATGTTCAAAGTTATGAATTTTCAATTTTACCTTTATGTGTAATTTGGACATGCTAATATTTTCTCGGAAAAATTAAAATCAAATGTTAAATTAATTAATGTTTTGAAAGTCTAAAAATCCGATTTGATTAGCTTGTAATTTCAATAGAATTAAAATTAAATTGAAAAGAAAATGAAATGCGTGGAAAGAGTTAATTTTACATTGCAGAAGAATTAAGAGAATATTAGCAATTAACAGAAAAATTTAAAAAAAAAATTCTTAGTATATAATAAAAATTAAATTAGATGAATTACTTTTTAAAACCCTGAATCAGTTTTTGAATTTTCTTTGTAAAATTAGAATTCTTTGCAACGAATATTTTTATCTTTAAGCAAAGTTAATTATTCACGACTATTGTTACTTATCTGTTTTAATATTCTTTGGAATAAAAGTATCAGGTTGAATAATTTAATGCAAGTATAAATTTGTTTCAGAAACTTTACCTCAGTGGCTTTATACTCATCGTTGCATCTTTAATATATTTTTGCAAAACAAATTCCAAGAACTTATTATTTCTTCAAATTTATTATTAAACAAGAAACTTTTATTACCCAAGTTTTGCAACAATTAGGTGTGTTTTTATTTTTTAGTTTTTTATTTATGTTTGTCAAATGTAGTTTTTACCTACTTTAAATATCTCTAAAGAAATATTTTATGTATACTATAAAGTATCGAAGTTTTAATGATTTCGAAAGATTTGAAATTAAATTTTAAATTAATTTACGATGAAATACACACTCATTATTGATGAGAATGTAAAAATGTTGCTTTTTTAAATTTTATTTTGATTATGTCGATTATTTTATTTTAATTATCTATAGTGTAAAGCATAATAAATTATGAATGTCACGATTTTAAAACAGACAAAAATGTTTAAAAATAAAAATGTGGGATAAAAATGTTTGATCAAATATTGATTGAACATTAAATAACTTTGTAATTTCATCAAATAACAAAGTAAAATTATATTATAAATAAAATACAAGGCAATAAGTGAATATTACCAATTGCAGATTTTTTTATTCCGCGATTTGTAATATTTATAAAGTAAAATTATATTATAAATAAAATACAAGGCAATAAGTGAATATTACCAATTGCAGATTTTTTTATTCCGCGATTTGTAATATTTATGAATTTATAATTTGTTTATCTATAATTTAAATAATTAATAATTAATCAAATAATTATTAATCAAATAGTAGAAAAGTTTAATTCTTCTATTTATTAATATTAATCAAATAATTATTAATCAAATAATTAATTATTAATCAACTAATTAATAATTAATAATATATCAATAATTAATTGAAAAAAAATTTAATTGATATCACTTTTAACATATTTGTACATTTTTTATTGTCAGTATTGCAGACAGATTGTTAAAATTATATAAATAAAATTTAATTGATTAATAAATCAAAAATCATATTTCCCAGGCATTTAATAATTTTTAAAAAATGTTGATTATCAAAAAAATCAATAAATATGTTCAAAATTTCACAAAATTCTTTAGATAATTTTAATATTATTTTCAAGTCTACATAAAAATACAGCGTGAAAATTGATTACATTTTTTGAAGATAAAAATGAGAAGGGAAAGTGTTTAATTTGGCAAGGTTGTCGCGTACTAATTAAAGAAATCATGGTAATCCACCGATTATTACGAGGTTTAGAACTTTTCCGCGCTTTTAATGTCGGTCTCTGATTCCGGAGCTCTTGTACGTTTAATGACGAAAATGAAATTCGAAGTGGCCTTCGCGAGAGTTGAGAAAGATGAGGAAAAGGCAAAAACGTAGCGTTTGTCGCTTCGACTCGAGCGCGCGATACGAGATTGATATTTTGTTGGTTATCGTCAGTTTTTGTCACAGTAAAAATGGTAAAAGATATTCTTGATACAAATGTTTTTTGTGCGACAAAAAAAATTGATCTAGTAGTGCGAGCGAGTGAAAGAAGATAAGCAAACAAGAAGAGAGCGAAAGACAAAATTTTACAGGAAAATTTCGTCAGGTAAAGACAGGATCGTTCAGACTAGCCGTGACGTTGTAAAAAGAAAAAAAAAGAAAAATAAGTGAGACTCGAGGACTGTTTTTGGCGTTTTAAACGTATAGTGTACCTATTATTAATCTATTTTTCATTTCCGATCGATTAAGACTACAAATCTCGGCTGAAGGTATTTTACAATTTAGGCATATATAATGTGTTCAAAAGCTAAAGGGCGAAAGTTGAATTTTGTGAGCGGCAAAACTAAGTAGTAAAAAAAGGAAAATAAAATGTGTACGGCTAAGTTATAGTGAGAGAGAAAGAAAGCGCGCGAGAGCGAAAGAGGACGAGAGTTTAAATTAAATATTGTATAAAGAAATGAAAAAGTAGAAAGTGCCTTCCAAACGAAAAAATTTTTAAAAAAAGAGTCCCGTAGATCGTGACCACTTGTAAATGAAAGAAAGCGTTCAAAATTTTCATGTTAGAGGATTGCTAGATTTTGTTCACTCCTTGCGGACTCGAATGATTGTCTTTTTTGTTAATTGTAAAAAATTCAGAGTTTTATAAAAAAAGAGAAATGAAAAAAGTGAGACTTTTTTTGGAAGTGTTTGGAAAGTACCAAAATTCCTCTATTTTTTTAATATCCAAGTTCGCAAAGGGTTTACAAAAGTCTCGAGTGAATGTATCGAATGTATGCAAAAAAAATAAATGTCACGCTTGACTAAACTCGAAATTGAAACTGATTTCTAAATGAAACTAAATTTCGAGTTTAGGCGAGAGAGTGACATCCGACAAAATTTCTGTTTTGGATATCCACACCGGTAATACCCTGAATGGCATGTCTTTTAAAGAGGTACTTTTAATTTCGAACAAAGGAGAGGAAGAATAAAAAGTAATTAAGAGTGTAGCGGATGCTTTGAGAATTTCGTTTTCACATTTTTTTATATAACTGTGAAGAGGAAAAAACAAACACCTATATATTACATACCTAAGAAATAAGTGAACAAAAAGTATCTAATGCGCTATTATTGATAGAAGATACGGAAAAAATATATATATATTGAAGTATAAATATATATATTATATAAATTGATATATATAGGTATATTAAAGAAAGGGTTACTGCTGGGTGCATAAATTGGTGAAATTTTTTTTATCTTAAAAGGCAAAGAAATCCAAATTGCCAGCAGTTCGTAGAATTTCTATCCCACTGATCGCGGAACAATGATTCTTTTTATCATCGTATGAGCGATTCCTTTTTTTACATAGACTTTAGTTGGTAGTGAAATTAAGTCGTCCGAAGTATAGGGAAAAAGATTATTTCGAACAAATTCAGTGACAATTTCTTTTCTTTTTTGAAATAGCGAAGAGAGATAACCCCGCAAGGTAGGCAAACCAAACAGAGCGAATCATCTTGAATTTTTCTGTAGTGGCAAAAATCATAAGAGGATGTATAACAGAGTAGCCATGTACCACAATTTGCATCATAGTTTACAGGAGTAAAACCGAGGCGAGTTTATCGCAAGGCAATAAATTGAAGAGCGTTTAAAACTTGTACATTAGGAGGTATCGCTCTTTTTAAGAATCACACACAAGGAACGCACAGCGAACGCGCGAACTCGCACCCGATTACGTTTATTCATATTATTGTAAATAGAGAGAATGTACGGCATTGTTCGTTGTGTTGGCGCACGTGTAACATATTTATTATTATTATTATTATTTTATTTCGACATCGTGCGGTCTTACGGTCGTCGACGTTGTTAGTGAGTTAAATTCTGTTATTATTATTTATTTCGACGCCCTTGTAGAAGAAAAGGACACGAGGCACCCGCCCGGCTGTGAATAATTGTATAAATACCAAAAAGGATCCTTTTTTAAGAAAAAAAAATAAAAAAAAAACATTAAAAACACGCGGCTGGTGTCTCTTAGGAATTAAAGTATCGTTGCAATATTTTGCAGATCTTGAATGTAAACGCGACAATTGATTGTAATTGTTGGCGTAGAAAAAATTGTATGTTACTTTGTACTTTTCCCTATTTTAAGTTTAGGCTTCATTCTTCGATAAGGAGAGTCCTCTTTCAGACTTGAGTAGATAGCCCAATTTGTTATTTAATTGAGCGTACCAATAGCGCGTGTCTCAAGACGCGATACATGTGTACTACCTAAGTAAACAAATGATGACTTTTTTGTTGAGAAAAAAAAATCAGCATCGATGCGAGGATGCAGTTACGAGGAAGACGTTACCTTACCTTGCAGACAACCGCCACCCGTTGATTCTTTTATTTATTATACCGACTCTAGTTCTTAAGGTGACGTTCCGAATATGCTATACCTATAAATACACCTTATATATAATGGAGTACATTACCTACCTTACCACCTACCTACAGACCCGTGCGTGCACGGAGGAACAAAACAGAATCACGCAATCATACATTTAAGTTGCTACTTGGCACGTATACCTAAGTAATATACTAACATAAACAGTATGCAATAATAATAAATATGAAAAATAAATTGCAATCTCTTCTGTTCTCATGTTTTCTTCCTGAAACCATTATCATCCTTTATAAATTAGTAGAATTTTCATGTAACATTTAGTCATTATTATCAATATTATATGTTATAGTTGAAACGTTTTGTTATATTTTTTTGTATAGTAAAACGTTTCGTTGTATTATATATATTATGTCTAAAATAGACATCACGATATTTATTATATACCAGTATTAACTATTAATATTATCACTATTAATATTATCTCTATTACAGGGTTTCTACAAATTTTTCTTCACAAAATTCCATGAGTTTTCCATGATTTCAATGAGAAAAATAGAAAAATTTCCATGATAATTTTTAATATATTTT
>WNHD01020620.1:0-17119 GCA_011057455.1 Ganaspis sp. Gsp50
AAGATTTCATTGTTTCATTATTTTTTCCATTTAAAACTTTTTCCCTATGAGGAAGCCGAAATGTTCATGAAATGAATATAATTTTCTACTTGTTTAAAATATTTTAAAGTATTTTGAAGTAGACTAAAGTATTTTAAAGAATTTTCAAGTATTTTTAAACATTCGGAATTATTTGGAAATAACTTTAAGTAATCTTAAGTATTTTGAAGCATTTTTAAGTATTTTAAAGTAGTTTTAAGTATTTTTAAATATTTTAAAGTATTTTGAAGTATTTTAAAACCTTCGGAAGTATTTGGAAATATTTGTAAGTAATTTTAAGTATTTTGAAGCTTTCTTAAGTATTTTAAAGTAGTTTTAAGTATTTTTAAGTATTTTTAAATATTTTTAAGTATTTGTAAATATCTTTAAGTATTTTGAAGTACTTTGAAACATTCGGAAGTGTTTGGAAATATTTTTAAGTAATTTTAAGTATTTTGAAGCATTTTTAAGTATTTTAAAGTAGTTTTAAGTATTTTAAAATATTTTAAAGACGTTTTAGGTGTTTCCAAATATTTGGAAGTTGTTTTTAAATATTTTGAATTATTTCAAAGTATTTTTAATCATTGAGTATAGTATTTAGAAATATTTTAAAACAATTATTAGTATTTTTAAATATTTTGAATGATTTTGATGTTTAGATTTTGATTTTTAAATATTTTTTAGTATTTTGAAGAACTCTGAAGTATTTTAAACTAATTTTAAGTATTTCTAAATATTATAAAGACATTTTAAGTATTTTGAATTATTTTGAAGTATTTTGAAATATTTTAAAGACATTAAATATTTTTACGTATTCTGAAGTATTTTGAAATATTTTAGAATATTTTTAATTATTTTGATTTATTCAGAAGTATTTGAAAATATTTTAAAGCAGTTTTATTTAAAATATTTTGATGTATTGGGAAGTATTTGGAAATATTTTAAAGAAATTTTAAGTACTTTTTCATATTTTGAAAGAGTTTGAAGTATTTTAAAGTAGTTTTAAGTATTTTGAAATATTTTTAAGGCGTTTTAATTATTTTTAAATATGCTTTAGTATTTTGAACAACTCTGAAGTATTTTAAATTAATTTTAAGTATTTCTAAATATTATAAAGCCATTTTTAGTATTTTTTAATATTTTAAGGCGTTTTGAAATATTTTAAAGTGATTTTAAGTATTTTAAAATATTTCGAAGTATTGGAAAGTATTTGGAAATATCTTAAAGTAATTTTAAATATTTTGAATCATTTTCAAGTAGTCGAAAGTAGTTCTCAGTATTTTTAAATATTTTGAAGTATTTTTAAATATTTTGAAGTATTTTTAAATATTTTGAAGTATTTTCAAATATTTTGAAGTATTTTCAAATATTTTGAAGTATTTTCAAATATTTTGAAGTATTTTTAAATATTTTGAAGTATTTTTAAATATTTTGAAGTATTTTTATATATTTTGAAGTATTTTAAAATATTTTATAATGAATAGATTTCTCTGATTAAATTAAATAAATGTTCAGCATTAAATTTTTACTCAATAATTATAAAGCTTATGAAAATTTTAATTATTATTAGAAGCTATTCTGATATAAGCTACCATGTAGCTAATACATAACTCCTTTATATTCAAAAATAAAATAATTTTTTAAAACAAGATCAACGTTAAACATTATTTCTCTTATTACTGCATATATTTGCATTTCTGTAATGAGTTGCTCTAGTCTGTAGGACGTGCAATTAATTTTACCTTTACTTTGATCCTCATATTCCGCATTGTTAAAATTTGAATTTTAATTACAATGAATTCTCATAATTTTCTGATAATTGACTCAACACTTAACATCTTTTAGTAAAATTTGACATTTCCATTTTGTTGAAGAGAAGTGTTTTTGATACAACTCAATTAACAAATAAACAATTATTATTTTCCAGTCGTATAAATTTGTAGGTTAGGTGAATTAATTAATTTAAAATTATATGTCAGTTCACTAAAACCAATTCCCTTGTTTGCAAACATTAGATATTCATTTATATGTGGAATAAATGACATCTTATTTGAATTCATGGAAAATGTACTTTTATGTAAATGAAATAATTACGTTTTACATATTTGAAAAGGTTTATTGTAAAAGAATATCAAAGGAATAATTAATTTAATATACAATAGTAAATCTCATCTGTTTTAGAATGGAATATAATTTCATACAAGACAACTCATTTCCTCTTGATCGGAATATCGAAGAGACGTTAATTCGGTAATCAAAAAGGGGTGAATTTCTTATCCAACAAATTATATAAGTGTACATAAATAGTAACCCAAGAAATTGTTTTTATATAAATACCATCCTCATGCTTAATTTATTTTCATAAGCACTTTCAAAAAGGGAATTTTATTTAGTATTTAGTATACGGGAATTTTCATAAATATTTTTATGAATTTTCGTAAATATTTTGAGAAAAGGGGATTTTCGTAAATATTTTAGAAAAGGGGATTTTCATAAATATTTTTGAAAAAGGAATTTTCATAAATATTTTTGAAAAGGGGATTTTCGTAAATATTTTGAGAAAAGGGGATTTTCATAAATATTTTTGAAAACTGAAAACAATCAATTTTTGTAATCATGATAAATTTTTTTATTTAGTCTGCTTTAAAAAACAAGTATGAATTTTTATGACGAGTTAAACATTTTATAGACATTATTTGAAATACATTGTGTTGTAAATCAAAACTATAAGCTCCATTAAAACCGACTTTGATTATCAAAATGAATCATTGTTTTAACTGTTTAAATATTTTATCAATTGATTTACATTATTGCTATTATTTTATTTAACTATACAATGATTTATTGTATATTACATTCAAAGCAATTACATTGAATTATTTAAATTATAAATATAATTAAAAGTATAAAATTATAAATTGCAAATCCAATATAAAATTCAAATTCCATATAAAATTTAAATTCAATATTTAAATTTCATATTTTAATTCAATTTTCAAATTCAATGTCCAAATTCAATATTCAAATTCAAGATTCAAATTCAAGATTCAAATTCAAGATTCAAATTCAATATTCAAATTCAAGATTCAAATTCAAAATTCAAAAATCAAAATAATGAAATGCAAGATAATTTTCAGTGTGTATTAATACTTTTTAAAAGAAATTACTCAACAGTACTTGAGAATTTATTATTTTCGTGGGGGCTTTTATTGTTGAGAAGGCACATATTAACTTTTCTTCGTGCTGACTTTTTCCCCTAATCCGAGCTTCGATATTTGAAATAACTTCGGACCCGTTACGCTGCAGACTTTTCTGAATAAATAACATTTTACTTAAGTCAAGGGATTTGAAAGAAACGTGATTATTCTATTTCACAAAGAACTTCTTTCGTCACTTCCGGTTTGTAAAATCCTTTCTAACAAAGAGATAAGGAAGGCAGTCAGATTGGTGAATACGCGAGCTCTACACGTTCTTTGCTCAGATTTTAGGATTTCAAGAATGGATAAGAAACACGATGATAAGACACATTGAAAAAAGTTTCTTAGATTTGAAAAAAAAATCATTTTCTTATTTTAAGTTTAAAATACACTTTTAATAAAAAAGGGTAGAAAAGACAAAATAAGAACAAATCATTTTTAAAAAGAAAAAATTAATTTAAAGAAAATTTAAAAGTTGATTTAAAGAAAATTTTAAAATTAATTTAAAGAAAATTTAGAAATTGATTTAAAGAAAATTTAAAAATTAAATTAAAGAAAATTTAAAAATTAAATTAAAGAAAATTTAAAAATTAAATTAAAGAAAATTTAAAAATTAATTTAAAGAAAATTTAAAAATTAATTAGAAAGAAGAAGAGCTGAAAATTTATTCGTTGCCGTTGATAGCTTTTATTGATCATTAAAAATAGTTCGAAGTATCTGCATATTGTTGTAAAAAATCTGATTAGATACCCGAGAGAGAATAATTCCTAATTCCGATTTGGTAAGAAGCGAAAAATTACTCATCGATTAAGTATCTGACTTGTGCGCAGAAAACTCGAGTTCGATTCTTCGGCCAAGAAATTTTTTGCTGACGAATTATTAAATTGGAATTTAAAGGAATTAAATTGAGTTGATTTTCTATTCCACTGAATACAGAATAAATCGGACAAAAACAGAATTCTAGATAACTAAATTGTTTTCTAATTTCTTGCTTGTGATTCCGTAATTTTTTTGAATTAATTTTTTTAAAATTTTAAAAAAAATTTTTTTAATTATTTTTAATTCGATTCAACATAACCTCAAACTGAAAAGTTGTTTTTATTACGAATTAAAAAAGTAAATAAAATGAATTTCATAAATATTCGAAAGATTCATTTATATTTCCACTTCGCTTCTATAGAAATTTTTAAAAATGATTTAATTTCATTGAATGACGGTTTATCTTCTTCAGAAAATAATTCTCTACAACTTAACCGTGGGGATTTTTAAACAAATGTACCGTTTATTAATTATGGTTTATTGTTTATAAATCGACCATAGCAGTTTCATAAATAATTAACCATAATTAATGAACGGTACATTTGTTTAAAAATCCCCACTGTTAAGTTGTGGAGAATTATTTTTTGAAGAAGATAAACCGTCATTCAATGAAATTAAGTCATTTTTAAAAAATTATATATTAGCGATAATGGAAAAAAATTTTTGATGAATTATTAATAATTTAATTAATTATAATTTAATTAATTATAATTTAATTATAGTTCGTTATTATCTAATAATATAACAATGATTTTTTACTAAATCTAATTTTTTATGAGAATTGTATAAATGGATCTTTTGAATTTTTATAAAATTTATTTTATTTACTTTTTTATTATGTTAGTAGGTGTAGATTCGATTACTTTTTTTTATTTCGTAATGAAGACTACTTTTCAGTTTGAGGTTATGTTGATCCAAATGAATGTCCTTAAAGGTGACATTTTTTTGGTTAAAGGTTTTTTTAAAGGAATTATTATTAAAAAAAGAAAAAAAATTATTAAAATTAAAAAAAAGTTTTTAAAAAGTGTATTAATTGCACTCATAAATATTCTAAAATGATTGAACTTGGCAAAATTTAAATTAATCTGCTCATATTGATTGCCCGAGGAAGTGTCCAATACGTGGTTATTGTTTTAATAGATTTGTTTAATGTTAACCATGTTAACAGAAAATCAGCGAATTTGGCAATATTTGCAATATTTGCTCACATGCGAATGTTTTTATACTTGTAGTATAATGTCCCTTGAAATTACATTTAATTATATTCGCAAATATAAATATAAATATTTATTTTATTTATTTATTTTATTTATTTATTTTATTTATTTATTTTATTTATTTATTTTATTTATTTATTTTATTTATTTATTTTATTTTATTTTATTTTATTTATTTATTTTATTTTATTTATTTATTTTTATTAAAATAAATAAATATTCGTATATATATACAATAAAATTATAGAGTAGTTATTTGCGCCAATAACACAATTTCATTAAAACAACAAAAGATTTTTACTTAATAAAAATTATTTTATATTCAGTGATTATTATAAGCAGATTATGAGGATTAAGTGATACTGCGATACATAACCTAAAAATTCGCATGTGCGTACGTTGTGCTATTCAATGCTTTTTCAATTTTAAATTTCTCTTTGAAAATAAATGAAAGCGTGATTAATTTCTTTTTTATTTGCGAGAATGGTTTGTGAATGGCTTTATATACTAATTAGTTTAATTCAGAAAGTACACGTCTCTGGTTTAATTAAATTTGGTAAAATTTTAAAAATTTCTTATTACCATTTCGTGGGCACTATTGCTCAAATTTTTATTAAAATTGCATTTGAATGCTATGCTCTTTTTTTAAAACAAGATTTTTCTCCATCTAATTAAAAGAGCTATTATAGCGGTATCCGGTATTTTAAAAACAGAAAAAAAAAGAAAAAGAGAAAAAAAGAAAAAAAAGAGAAAAAAAAGAAAAAAAGAGAAAAAGCAAATAAAAAAAGTAATAAACAGAGGTAGGTATTAAGAAATTACAATAAATAATAACGAAGAGCAAAATGAGAAAAGAATAACATCTCAATTAATTTGCAACTATTATATGTATATTTCTGTTTAAATAATTTAAAACTAATTTATGTGCACATCAATTATGCGCATATAATCAAAATTCAATAACAATGTCTAATTATCAATATAATTATCTAACTACAGTTAGATCTAATATAATTATTTCATTATTTATGTTTCGTTGAATATATTGCTTCTCCATGAAACATTTTTCATTTTCTTTTTTTTGTTCTCGTTTACTCTCTTTTCTATATCGAGTTATCAACATTTCTGAACTTTTCCAAATGAATCCAAAAAACATGTTTTTGATAACATATGTCCGTGTGTGAGTGTGTGTCCACCATTTCGACGAATATCTCTGAAACTATAATCGTTTGGAGCATGATATTTTATACCAAATTTTAGGTCTCAGGGGAACAAAATGTGATATAAATTTACATCCGATCGATACATTCTAACTATACTATTTTAACTCATTATAATTTCAAAAAAATCGTTTCTTCGCTATATTTTTTGCATTTTTATAAAAAGTGAAAATGTAACTTTTTTATCCTTTTTTATCTTCAAATACAAATCGATTGATCGTTTAATGAACCTTCTAGCTCAATTCTATGCAAAGTTATTCACGTTTTAAAAATCTAAGATTTTGAAAAAAAGTTTTTTCTATATATCTTTTGCATTTTTTAAAAAAATTAAAATTTTAACATTTTTATTATTATTATTATTATTATTATTATTATTATCATTATTATTATTAATATTATTATTATTCAAATTTTTCCACTAATTATTTTGGCTTTTAGGGTTCAATGACGAATAAAATTGCCAAAATAATTAGTGGAAAAATTTGAATTTATATACAAGGGTTAAAATAAAAAATCACTACAATGAATCACATTATTATTATTATTATTATTATTAGTATTATTATTAACATAATTTTTAACATAACATTTTTGTTAACATTTTATATTCTTTGTGCTTTAAAAATACATTAATCAATTGTTTAATAAACCTTCTTGCTCAATTTGATGTAAAGTTATTCACGTTTTAAAAATCGAAAATGTTGAAAAAAACGTTTTCTAATTATATATCTTTTGAATTTCTTGAAAAAGTTAATACTTGAATATTTTATCTTCTTTGTACTTTAAAAATGCATCGATTGACACTTTAACACAACCTTTTAGTCCAATTTCATCCAAAGTTATTATATTTTTAAAATACAAAAATAGAATCATTTTCAAAATAAACTGCTCGACGAATTTCGCTAAAAATCATTTTATACACAATTTTTGAACTCCTGAATTGAATGCAAGACAAAAATTAAAATTAAAAAAAGTTGTCATTTAAAGTTGGTTCAGGCGCACCGTTCATGTTAATTCATGTTCCTGTTTATACGTGCATTAAAATGAAACTAACACCGTACAAAGAGAAGAATAGAAAACAAAATTTAAATTTATCTCTAAAACTGGATTTTTATAATTATGCTGAGTGGCTGAGTGCTATCAACTAAAATTCAGTACAATTCTTTAAAATTAATTTAAAAGTTACATTTTTTTCTATTCTTCAAAATTGGAGCATTCAGAAAATTAAATATTTCGTCCCTTCACTGAAAAAGCAAGTGTCTTGATTTAAGACCTTTAGGTGGTCATTTTTAAGACGTTTATTGGCGTCTTAAAATTTGGACCAATAAGGAAGCGTCTTACGTTTTTTCCACCAATCAGGAATGAACCCCAAACGTCTTAAAATAAGACACCTCTTTTTGCAGTGTCTTTTTTTCTTGCATTTCTCTTTTTTTTTGTCGTTACATCAATTGATGTAACGATTTTCAATTAGCAATTGAAGAGATAATTCAGAATTATACAATGTTTTTCAATTTAAATTGTCAGTACTGGCTCCGTTGTTTAATGTTAGATTTGGGGAAGCCCGACCTGGCCCCATCCAGGGCCATTGTAAAATTTCTGCACTGGAATAATTGAACATTAAAATATAACACTTTATAAAAAAATGGAATTTTCGGTATATGTTTGGGTACGTTTACAATTGACGTCTCGCTTTAAGGGAGTTGGGGTATTTACAAAACGAGACACAATGTATTTTTCCTCTATAAAACAGCGCGACAGGGGGATGTGTAAAAATGTAAAAAAAAGTGCGTGACGTCAATTGTGTGAACAATACCATATTTCAAGAGTTATTGAGTTTTAAACTATAATTCAATTCAAGAACAAACTTCGAATCAATACTCTATCAACTTAAATTTATAAGGGAAATTTTATCCCGAATTTGAATTAAATCCGAAATTACATTTTCTAACAAATTTTATACAGGAAATGCAATTTGATGCCCTCTCAACATTTTTTAATATAATATAGATTTCGCTAACAATAAGTATTTTCAAAAGTTCTTTTCTTAAAAGTTCTTTCTTAAACACTGAGAAAACGACTCGGTTAATATAGCACCTGCAAACAGAAGTGTTAAATTTAACCGAGTAAAACGGTTCCTTACAAACAACTGATGATTATATGTAAACGTGTTATTCGGTTAAATTTAATTAACAGAAGTTTGCAGGTGCTATATTAGCAGTGTTTCGGTTACTTTCTTTAACAAAGTTTAGCCGTATGGATCCATGTATCAACAATTTTTCAAAAATATATTCTTATAAGAAATTTTGTGCTCTTGCAGCTTCCGAAATTTATGTAAAAAATTTTTGTTCAAAGATACAGCTGCTTTTTTCCATAAAAAGACACGATTTTTTGAAGAACGTAATTCAAACAACTTTTCTTATCTCATCTAAACCATTTTTGAAATATTTAATCCACACAAAATCTTGCGTTTATGGACCCTAACTTTACAAAATTCATGACCCAGTTCGAAATTCAATATGGCAGCTTCAAAAGCGGCGTTCAAAATCAAAATTTTTATTGAATTTTTAAAATTTTTGCAAATTTTGATCAAATAAACGAAAATTTCATTAATCAAACAAATACACAGCTCAAAGGGTTTTTTTTACGTCGCTAATTACAAATTTTTACCCGAGGAGTCGTCAACTAGTGTATTCTTCGTAAACTTGCCAGATATTCTCGAATATTCTGTAGATATTCCCATATTCAATATTCTCAGTTATTCTAAACATTTTTTTCAAATAATATTCCACAATATATACAAATATTTAGCATTAGTCTTAAGTATTCTTAATATATTCCTAGATATTCTTAAATATTCTGAAGTATTCTCTAATAAACTCAATATTTTTATAAGTATAACATACTTAAGTATTCTTAAGTATTCTCAAATATTCTTAAGTAATCTCAAACATTCTTAAGTATTTTCAAATATTCTTAAGTATTCTCAAATTTTCTTAAATATTCGCAAACATTCTTAAGTATTCTCAAATGTTCTTAAGTATTTTCAAATATTCTTAAGTATTCTCAAATTCCCTAAAGTATTCTCGAATATTCTTAAGTATTCTCAAACATTCTTGAGTATTCTTAAATATTCTGAAGTATTCTCTAATAAACTCAGTATTTTTATAAGTATAACATACTTACATTACATTTCTTAAGTATGTAATCTCAAATATTCTTAAGTATTTTCAAATATTCTTAAGTATTCTAAAATATTCTTAAGTATTTTTAAATATTCTTAAGTATTCTCAAATCTTCTTAAGTATTCTGAAATATTCTTAAGTATTCTTAAATATTCTGAAGTATTCTCTAATAAACTCATTATTTTTATAAGTATAACTTACTTAAGTATTCTTCAGTATTATCAAATATTCTTAAATAATCTAAAATATTCTTAAGTATTTTCAAATATTCTTAAGTATTCTCAAATCTCCTCAAGTATTCTCAAATATTCTTTAGTATTCTCAAATATTCTTAAGTATTCTTAAATATTCTGAAGTATTCTCTAATAAACTCAGTATTTTTATAAGTATAACATACTTATATTACATTTCTTAAGTAATCTCAAATATTCTTAAGTAATTGTAAATATTCTTAAGTATTCTAAAATATTTTTAAGTATTTTTAAATATTCTTAAGTATTCTCAAATATTCTGAAATATTCTGAAGTATTCTTAAATATTCTTAAGTATTCTCTAATAAACCCATTACTTTTATAAGTATAACATACTTAAGTATTCTTCAGTATTCTCAAATATTCTTAAATAATCTAAAATATTTTTAAGTATTTTCAAATATTCTTAAGTATTCTCAAATTTTCTTAGGTATTCTCAAATATTCTGAAGTATTCTTAAGTATTCTCAAATATTCTTAAGTATTCTCAAATTTTCTTAAGTATTCTAAAATATTCTGAAGTATTCTCAAATATTCTTAAGTATTCTCAAATATTCTTGAGTAATCTCAAATATTTTTCGATATTTTTCGATATTCTGGAGTACTCTCTGATAAACTCAATATTTTTTACATAGTTTTTATATTTCGGTAATTGGATTTTTAAGAATCATGTATCTTTCACAACGACATACATAATTTCCTGTCTACTCTCTTCTAAATCTCACACTGACGACAAAAATCTATTTTATTTTTATATCTAAAACTTATTCTTACATACATTAAATAATATTTTCGAAAATTTCATTACATTTTGAATATCCTATATTCCTAAGTATTTCTAAATATTCTCAAATATTCCCATTTCAAAATGGCGTCCCTGAAACTTTTTAAATTTTCAAATTTCGATTAATCGAAGTGATACTAAATTTTAGGGGGTTTCTCAGATCGCTGATTACGGGTTTGTAGTTAAAAACTGTATTTTCAAAATTTTTGTAAAATGTTGGAGGGATTTCATGATCACTTTTAAAAAATTTGATGATAAGAAATTTTTGAAATATTTTTAAAATCATTTGCTTCATAATTTTCTATTGTAAGTAAAAATTATAAATAAACACTGACCTGTGGAACCACTCCCAAAATCCTCATAAACTGAATCTCACTTCAACTATAAGCAAAATTTAAAATACTCGAAAATTTGGGGAGGACCGTTTTGAACAAAAAATTGTTGATAATATATTTTTTGACTACAACTTTGTAACAAGCGATCTCAAAAATCCAATTAAAGAGAGTTTCACATCGATTAATCAAAAAGTTTAAGATTCAAAAATTTTGGGTTGGACATTTTGAATAAAAAATTTTGAAAAAGCAGTTGTCTTCAAATTTGCAATCAGCGAACTCAATAACTCTCTTAAACTGAGTTTTATTTCGATATTAATCAAAATTTGAAAATTTCGGGGACGTCATTTTAAATAAAAAATTTTGGAAATACATTTTTTAACTCCAAATTTGTAATAATAACTCCCTTAAATTAATAATAATTTGTCTTAATAATTCCCTTAAACGGTGTTTTATTAGTTTGATTAATCAAAAATTTAAAAATTCAAAATAATCTTGGTTTTTAAACGTCGTTTTTGAGGCCGTTTTTTTTAATATGCGGTAGTTCCACAATTTATTAGACAATGAAAAAAAATTACAATTTTTGTATTTTTCAATTTTTGTATTTTTTACATTTATTTGTAATTTCTAATATATTTTGAGTAAAAGTCGAAAAAAGCTTAAATCGGTTGAAGAAAAAGTTCATTTTAAATTTCCACTTGTACTTTAACATATTTCCATGGTAAAACATGCAAATTCTAGTGACAGAATGTAAAAGCTTACATTGGCTCGACTGCACACACAAAGTCGATGAAAAGTCGAAAGTCAACTTTGTTAAAGTCGAAAGACTCGAAAGTCGACTTTTTGTTAAAGTCGAGCTAAACTGCACGAGACGAGTGCATCTTTACACTGAAATTATTTAGAGAGGAATAACACAGATTATATAGATTACACAGATTACATTTGCGCAGATTCAGATTACCCAAAACGGCATATTAAAACAAAAGAAGACAGTTTAACAATTCATCAGTTTAAGGGCATATGATGAAAGATGACGCCAGTAGTCACGTGAATTGTAACCAAAAATTTGTCTGCATTTTTACTTTTAAAATAATCAATATACCATTACGAAAATTTGCAGACATTCATAAAATATCATCAAGATGATCTGCCACAAAAAAAATTTTGATTTTTTTTGACAAAATTAATTTTGTTAAAAAAATTTAAAAAGTTTCAGGGACGCTATGTTGAAATAAAAATGTTCGAAAATACATTTTTTAGGTCTAAACGAGGGGTTGCCAACTCCTAATTATGCCTGTACGAAAAATATATTTTCAAAGAATACCATGGGAATATTTGAGAATATAAAGTAGAATTTTATCATCAGTGTGAGATTTAGAAGAGAGTAGACAGGAAATTATGTATGTCTTTGTGAAAGATACATGATTCTTGAAAATCCAATTACCGAAATATAAAAACTATGTAAAAAATATTGAGTTTATCAGAGAGTACTCTAGAATATTGAAGAATATTTGAGAATACTTCAGAATATTTTAGAATACTTCAGAATATTTGAGAATACTTAAGAATATTTGAGAATACTTAAGAATATTTGAGAATACTTAAGAATATTTGAGAATACTTAAAAATATTTGAGAATACTTAAGACTATTTGAGAAAACTTTAGAAAATTTGAGAATACTTAACAAAATTTGAGAATACTTAAGAATATTTGAAAATACTTAAGAATATTTGAAAATACTTAAGAATATTTGAGATTACTTCAGAAACTTGAGAATACTTAAGAATACTTAAGTATATTATACTTATAAAAATACTGAGTTTATTAGAGAGTAGTTCAGAATATTTAAGAATATTTAAGAATACTTAAGAATATTTGAGAATACTTAAGAATATTTGAGAATACTTAAGAATATTTGAAAATACTTAAGAATATTTGAAAATACTTAAGAATATTTGAGATTACTTAAGAATATTTGAGAATACTTAAGAATATTTAAGTATATTATACTTATAAAAATACTGAGTTTATTAGAGAGTAGTTCAGAATATTTAAGAATATCTAGGAATATATTAAGAATACTTAAGACTAATGCTAAATATTTTTATATATTCTGGAATATTATTTGAAAAAGATATTCAGAATACTGAGAATATTGAATATGGGAATATCTACAAAATATTTGAGAATATCTGGCAAGTGTACGAAGAATACACTAGTTGACGAATTTAATTGCATTAAATTTTATGTTAATTTTATTGCATAACTATGTTAAATTTTTTTTTTAATTTATGTAATTTCTTTATTTATTTATTTTTTACTATAGTAATTCATAATAACTAAATTTTAATAAAAATAAATATGTGCGTAGTAGATGAACTTGCTAAATGCAAAATACATTCGCTGCATCAGACGCGTATATTACCATTATTTTCACTATTCGTAAAGTTTGGAAATACTTGTCAGTTTTCGATTCTATTTCATGGAGTTTCGTGTGAATTTTGCATGGCAGCACACGAAATAAATTTGATGATAAATGCAATTAAACAATCTAAAAAATAATAAATCTAAAAATTGAAAAATTGTTTTTACATAATTGATGTATTATAGAGAATGCATTATTTTACATTCTATAAAATAAACTTTCTATTTTTTTTCTATTTTTTCTCTATTTTTTTATTTTTCTAGTTTTTTCGCTATGCCATTATACAAGAAATTTTCTGAATGTTAAAAGACTTTTAAATGTTTGTTAAGTATTTATAAACATTCTAACTTTAGAAAAACTTCTGTGTCACCCTGTAGCATCCAAACTTGAAATGCGATTTATTTCTGACCTTTCGCGAATTTAAAAAAACAACCAATTTTTTTCTAATTTTCGTCTAATTATGGAAAATACTAATTTTATCAACAATTTTGATTCACCCTGTAGCAGCTTAATTAATAATAATAATTATTATTATTCAATAAAAATTATTATTGTTCAATAAAAATTAATAATAATGAATAATAATTAATTTAATTAATTTAATTAATTCTCAATCATTGAAGAATAAAGGGAAATTAAAATACACGGGCCTTTTTAATTTTTGTCTTGTTTCTAAAAAAAAATTTTGTTTTCTTTATAAAAAGAAATTGCTTCACCCTGTATAGCATATACAAACTTTGAATTCTACTCATTTCTGATCTGTGGGAAATGTAGAATGAAAGTAAAAAATTACGTGTCTTCAATTTTCTTCCAGTTTCGGAAAATGTTAATTTTAACAAAAATGTTGAGTCACCCTGTAGCTTCGAAACTTTGAACCTGATTAACTCCTGTTATATGAAGAATAGAAGGAAATAAAAAAATATATGTCTGTTTTTGTTTATGTTTTAAAAATTAACTTTAAAGACTATTTTGAGTCACTTTGTATTTTTGTTTATATTTTAAAAATTTATCATTTTGATTCACCCTGTATGTATGTAGATGCACTTAAGCGAGATATCATCTCAAAGTGTCGAAAAAATGAGAATTTCATGAAAAATAAAAAGCAAATTGAAATTAAAAACAAATGAATGCACTATTCTTGTCTCGTTTCTTTCATGGAGAGAAAAGATTCTCGAAATGCATCACTAAACTTGAAACGTGATTTGCATTCAAACTTACAACCCGTATATAATAGGTAACATGTGTCAAAAGTGTTGAAGTAAACAAACGTACGCGAAATGTTAAAATCATGCAAAAATCATTAAAGATTGTATATATACAATTAATTAATACTTAATAATAATACTTAATAATAAAAAATTAATTAATTAATTCATTTAATTTTGCACTGATTTCATCCCTCTTACACTTTTTTACATGGAACTATTCAAGTATTCTGTGCACACATTTTGAAAGTTCTTTGGCACTGGAAAATAGTTATAATCACCCCTTCTTTTATTTTATTTTCTCTTGAATCGGTACTAAATAACAAAATCGATTTTTTTCAGAAAGAGTCGAATATTTTGAAAAAGTATTGCTTTTGTAATTAATTTTTCCGACATTAAAGATACAGTCGACCGGGGCTATTATTCCACTGCTACTTTTTAATAAATAAACTTTTTATATTAAAAAGTTTGAAATTCTCGCTTAGTGTAAAATGTAAATATTGTTTGATAATTTATTATATAATTTAATATTTGTATAGAAGACAGTAAATGTTTTCATAGAAAACTTTCTCAGAAAACTGAAAAAAATCTCATTAACTGTTGTAGTTTAAGAATATTACAAGTATAGACAATTTATTGGCGATGAAATACAATCGGCAACTTAACTTTTTTATTGCGCATTTTAAGAATAAAGTGTAAAAAACTAACAAATGGGATTTCCAGGGGCTATTATGCCCGTTGCTTAAAATTGCCTAAAATTAATTATTTATCAAAAGTTTCTTTTTCCAATATGTAAATAAGTGTATTGTGCATCGTTTTTACACATCTTTGACAGGCTTCTGTACCAGGAAACTAAAAATAAGTAAATTATTAGCATTATTTGTTTACGAAGAGTGCAACATAACCTCAAAAATGTATCTGCCATTCAGTGCTGGTTACTTGTTAATCAAAGAGTAATTTTAAAATAATGTCGAATTTTTAATATATTTTCAAATAAATTATTAAAATTGTTAATTCTATCATCGCACGAGAGGTGCTGTTGTTAATCAATTATTATTTTTAAAATAATGTTATCTTTCGAATAAATGTGGACTTCAATAAAATTTTAGTGTTTTACTTTCAAACGTGTTCAATAATTCCATGATTTTTTATTTATATTATTTATTCCATGATAATTCCTTTAAAAATAATCCTTTTTACACTTTTTTTCATTCTACTCTGGACTTCCTATGCAGAAAAGATTTCATGCAAAATGAAAAAACGATGAAAAAATTTTTTAAACTAATTTAATAAATAAACAAATTTTGCTGAGAATAATAGCCCCCAGTATGGCGCTCTTATACCCACAACTTTGAAATTTTAAACTTCGAAAACAATTTTTTTTCTTATCTATAACTTATAGACAATCTTCACGAGCATGTTTACAACGTAGCTCCATAGTAATTTTCTTTTATAGATTAGTAGATTTCTACTGATTCAAATTTAGAGAAGATAAAAAATCCCAAGAACGTTTATTGAACCGATTTTAATAAGTTGGTTTAATTCGAGGCTTAATTCGCTTAAAAAATCTGGAAACGGACGCAGGTTTCTTTTTTTAGAAATAATCAAACAGTTTTTTGCACTTTTTTTTTTCTTTAAAAATATAGTTTTTTGTACAAATTATTTTTTTAATAACAATTTTAATTTACGAGTGGAAAAAATTAGATTCCTTGCATCAAGACCAAAATTATTATTATTATTATTATTATTATTTTTATTATTATTATTATTATTATTATTATTATGATTATTGATATTATTATTATTAATATTTCACCAATGTTTTATGTAAAAAAGGTCAACATTTCATTCTTTTTTGCATTAATAAATATATTTTATGATAAAACTTTAAAATTATCATTTTTGAGTAACAGTTCATTTGATAAAAATTTTCTTTATTAAAAAATGAATCGATTAACCCATAAAAAGTATGAAGATTACCAACAATGTGAGGAAACAATGTCATTATTTCATTATTTGAAAATTTGCAATTTTATTTATTTTATTAAATATAGCGAATTAGTTCAATTTTATTTATTATTTAAAATTTTTAAATTATTATTTTAGAAAGAGTTTATTTAACAGTTTATTTAACAGTTTATTTTAATAGTCTATTTTTGAAAAAACATTCTACATTGAAAAACAAATCACTTGCCAGTATAAATTATATTAACCAAAGATTTATAGAAGAAAGTGGAAATTTTTATTCTAACTATTTGAATGACCCCCGCAGTCTAATTTGACATTTTATAAAGTTACGAACAATTTTTCTGGAGTGATGGAATTATATTTTATTATTATACTAGCTAAAACTACGCGCGCTAAAGCGCGCGAGTAGTTTCTGTCTCCGACGGTATAAAATATTCCAATGAAATTTATATAAATCATAATATAAGAATTTGAATGTTTATCATATTATTTACTATTTGATGA
>WNHD01020641.1:4916-15334 GCA_011057455.1 Ganaspis sp. Gsp50
CTTAAAATTCTAGAAACGAATCGAAAATATTCTTGAAACAAGAATAACTTGCAAGTATATTTTTATTCTTGTTTCACGAATTATTTTCTCTCAGTGTAGCCTCGAGACCTATTCGATGTTGAAAGAAAACAATTTGACCAAAAAACTATTTCTTTATATCTTCAAATGTCACTAATTTCCTAATTGTTCATAACAATTGTTAATAACATTTCTAAATAATATCGAATAACACAATTTTATTATGAAATGGTACTTTTCTAAGTGATTGAAGTATTTTTGTTTAAAAGAAATATGTTAAGTATATAGTTTTGTTATTTTTAAAAACTTTCCAATTTTAACAGCCATTTTTAAGACGCCATTTTGTTTTTGGTTAAAATCAATAATCGTTATCATGCCTATCTGAAAGTCCCAACATTTTGGATGCGATATTTTCTTAATCGAGATTTTTCCTACATTGGTTTCGATTAAAGAATCTAATTTGAAACAAAAGAAAATTCAAAAAATCATGCATTTTTGTGTTTAAACAATCATAACTTTTTTTCCTTAAGTCAAAAGTTAAATTTTCTTGTAGATTCTGAAATAGGACATTCAAATACATCGAAAATACCCTGTGCTGGTTTTTTTAAATTCCTTAACATGTAATATTATTAACACGAATGTGGACATGAAAAAACGGTTTTCCCACACTGAGAGAAAAGAATTCCTGAAACAAGAATGAAAATATACTTACAACTTATTCTTGTTTCAAGAATATTTTCGATTCGTTTTAAGAATTTTTATGATTCAAGAATACATATTCTAGGTCCGAATCTAAGAATAAAGTAGATTAGATCCAATGCATTTTTGCATTGAACCAAGAAAACTTTTTTCTCAGTGCAGACTAAATGGGTTAATCGACCCCAAAAACCCCGAGTAATTAGATTATAATAATAATTTTACTTTTCAAATTTTCAATATTTTCCGCCATACGTGAACCGATATTTTGCTTCTTATTAATTTTGACAAGTTTAAAGAACATTTTCGAGGCTGCTTATAATAAATTATTTTATGGCCTTTCGATGTGCAAAATTTAAACCAAATGACTATCTGAAAAAATGTTCTTCTTTTAATAATTCGTATGCGTTTAATAAAAATACTTTAAATGTTATAATTTTTTCTATACCAAAAGTGCATTCACAAGGTTGAACGAAGTGACGAACAGTTTGTGAATGTCGCATTAATTTTTAAATCGACTCGTTTGGAAATAAATGTTTTTTGCACGTACAGCATTTCATGAAGTGTCTTCTTCTTTAATTTCTATGGCCTACTTGAATTCCCAAAAAAGTGGATTAAAAAATTTTGTTTGTATAAAGTGTTTTCTGATCCTTTAAGAGTATAAAGTTCATAACACACATAATACTGTAAAATAAATAAATTGAAAAAAGAAGGGGCAGCCGGCTGTCGGGAGCTGATGGTTTGCAGCGACCGGTGCTCTCACGCACATTCGCATGCGTTGCACTTACACAGACTGAAAAGCACGCGGTTTCAGTGTTTACTGCACACGCATGCACGCACACGTGCCTAAAAGTGGCGTCTGTGCCTCAGGCGCCACTGTTCTTTTCCCTCTCTAATTTCTCCTCTTATCCCCTCCCTCCATTCCACTCTTATACCAACAGTCACTCACACAGCCAGAGTCTCTCGTTCTACGCGTACACTTTTGCACGTTCACACAGGTTTCGAAAGACTGCAGCGCGATAGTTTAAAAACTATCATCAGCTCAACGTTGAGAGCGGGAAGCCGCTCTCTTTCTCTTAGTGATTGTGTGTGTGTGCGTGCTTGTATTTGTGGCTTTTAACGGTGTGTATAAATTTTTAAATGTGTGAGTCGTCTCGGTCGTCCGTCTGTTCGAAGCGGTAGCATTTTTCAAAGAGAGTGAGTCAGTCGAACTCAACCTCAAGTTTCAAGTCAGTCTGTTGAGAGCATTCTACTGAGTAGTATGTCTACGTCGATCCTCTGAATAATTTAGTTGACATTATATTTCGGCGTGAATATGTCCATTGAAAAGGAATGACATTTCCACATTTCAATACGACAACTTAATTAACGCGTGTGTCTGCAATTACGCTGGATTTTACCAAGCCTAATCTATACTGTTTTTACATTTTTATGCAAATTTAATCTGTTTTGGAGCTCAGACTCTGTTGAACCCTTCCGAAAAATACTATTGTAGTAATTAACACAAGAAAGTTCTTAATACAAGAAAATTCTTAACACAAGAAAGTTCTTAACACAAGAAAGCACTTAACACAAAAGAGCTCATAACACAGTTGTAGTAATTAACACATTTGTTGTAATTTGTAACACTTACAAATATCACATTTGTTAAAAAGCACTAGTAGAATTAAATCTATGGAAGATTATATAGTTGAGGAAGATTTTTGCACTGACAAAAACAAGTCTGTTGAGCTGTGAACATTGAAAAAAAGTGAATATTATTTTTTTGGTAAATATTTGGAAAATCTTGGTTCAGCAGTTGCCAAGAGAAGCGAATGCAGGAAAGACCCTGACATTGGGATTTGTAGTATATAAGCAAGACGTATCATGCTGCCACGGGAGTTGTTCGTTTTGGCGACACTGACGACCCTCAGCGTCGCGACGTCCGCCGCCTCCATCGATTTTGATCTTGCGGATTATGAGGTGCTCACCGATACCGAAGAGAAATCTACTGATGATAACGATAATGGTGAGTAATAAGTTTTATTCTTTTCCAGTATCAAGAACTATTTTACAAAAAATGTTCTTCCGTGCACTGCGAGAGAAGATTCAATTATTTGAAAATCTCGACTACGAGAAAGCAGTGTATTAAATATGAATCTCCGATACAGGTTACTCTTCATTATTTTTGCACTGAGAGAGAAGAATTCATGAAATAAGAATCAAAATATAATTTATTCCTCTTTCAAGAATATTTTCGATTCATTACAAGGATTTTTAACATTGAATGAAGAATAGAAGCAAGAAAACCCAATCCGATCAAGAATAAAACATACACGGAGAAAAGAACCGCTGCATATCACACGGAGGAAATAAACCCCAATATTGGTAGAAAAATCCGTTGAAGTTACGTATTTTTCAGCTAAAGTAGTGACAGCAGATTTGATCTGTAAAAATTTACGGATTACTTCAGTAGACAAAATTCTTAAAAATTACAGATGAAAATTCATAGAAACTAAAGAATATTGTTTATTATAAGTAAAAGTTTATGAAACAGTAAATGCTGACGCACTTAAATAAACGAAAAGTTGCATTTCTTTACTCTAAATACACCGAAAATATGCTATAAATTTTGAGGTTAGGTATACTGATTTTGATTAACGGCAGCTGAAATCCGTGAACGCTACGAATTTTCACAGTTGTTTGTACGTTTAGTTCCATAACAGATTGGCTTCCGCTACTTTAGGCCATGTCATTCTTCGTATACTTTTATCAAGAATAAATACTTTTTTTTATTCTAGGTCATTTTAAGAAGAAAGACATAAATGTGTCAGTTGTCATTTTAGAATAAAGCAGATTAGATCCTATGCAATTTTGCATTGGGTCAAGAAAACTTTTCTCTTAGTGTGATTTAAAATATTCTTGAGTTAATAAAATAATTTGCATATTAAATTAGAAACAATCTCTTGACCCAGATGAAAATATTCCCGTAGAATACTACGTTGAAAATCACGTGCATATTTTTCGAGTAAATCTACGTAAATATTTAGGTGCATTAATTAAATCATTTCGAAATTCAGGCAGCATTTTGGAACCTTCTTTGTGCATTTTTATACTTAAAAAATTGAGGCTTCAATAATACCTATTTGAAACTTTTGAAAAGTTTATAAACAAATAAAAGATCACTAAGTAAGTCAAGGAAGAATTTGCTTTTACTTTTTCGTAAACGAATGAAACGTTGCAAACTTCAGTATCATTATTAGAAATGTATATTCAAATTTGAAAATTTTGAGCAAAATTGAGTTTAACCTCAAGCATACTTTAAATTTGTTTGTTAGATTTCGGGTAAGATTTGATGGCATTGTAAAAATAGCCTGTGTTAATTTTTAAAGAGTACAATAAAAGGAGAATTTTTATGTGGAAGAGGGACGTCACACACGCTATGGTTTAATCATATTTTTCAAATTTATTTTATAGATAAAAACGAATTTTAAAATGAAACTTTGAGGATTGGAGAAGAATATAATATCATAATGATTAATGGTTTGGTTTTTGACACCAGACCAGTAATCCTTGTCATATTCTCCTTCCATCCTCAAAGTTTCATTTTAAAATTCGTTTTGTCTATAGAAGAAATTTGAAAAATATGATTGGCAAATGACGGTACCTTACTCCTTGCCATAAGTTAAAATATGTAAAAGTTGTGACAACCGAAGAGATTGAGAGGGTTGAAATTTTTTGTAGAACGTGTGTTGTCATTTATGGAAGCCGCCTGTATTAGATGTCACAGAAGTATACTGTTGTACAACGGAAGAACTGTGCGGTTAACCAAAATTGACGCATATATATGTATATACGTTTTGTTGCTCTCGTAAAGTACAGTATTATACATAAAAGTCTGCCAAAGCATCAATGTCGATTATTATATACGATTCTTCTCTTGTAGCAAAATTTCTACCCGGGTTCATTTATTCTTAGAATCAAACCTAAAATACTTAGTTTTAAGAATAATTATTCTTGTTTCAAGTACTTTGAAAATACATTAATTCAGACTTAAACTTGTGTATCATGAAATTTTTTCTCTCACAATCAGTGTATGCAGTGGCGGATCCAGACATGGTTTTTGGGAAGGGCGATATGTGCACGGAAAAAAATGTTTTGTGAAATTCACTGAAACTACTTGTGCCATCTACAAAACGGGACTTGTGATCCTCACAAACAACTGAATTTGGGAAATACACTGTCAACGGCACGATGCAGAACGCAAACAGCTAATTCTTTTGCGCATGCGTGGCGCATGCGCATTGCTGAATTTCAAGCCAGTTTGTGTTTTTCCCAAACCACTTTTGTGTAGATCGCAAAGCACACTTATTTGTGCGTTCTACAAAACAATGTTGCAGTTTTCACAAAACATTTTTTTCCGTGTGGGAGAGAATAAGATAGCAATGTAATGCTGTCTCTCTCTGTCTCATATAAAAATAAGCCTTTCAGGGGGGGGGGGCGATCGCCCCACCGTAGATCTGCGCCTGAGTGTATATGTTACTGATATTTATAGGTTGTAGCTAAATAATTGTTTGTTTTGTTGCGTTTATCAAAATATTTTTGAAGGAATTAAATAGGTTATTTTTTCGATAAATCAATGCATTCTCTATGTTGGGTAGAATAGTTTTCTCTTTGTATGAAATAATTATAATTAATTTCAGTTTATGTATATGTATGTAGCATTATTTAATATACATGGAGAAATATATAGCTAAAGTGCATTATTTTAAAATTGTTGGTTGTATTTGATGATAATTAGTTGATGAAGCAAGTTAATTATAGCTATTTCAACTATAATTATTCGTTATTCGTTTGTCAGCACATATACGCTTTTTATACCTCAATTAGTGTTATTTTATACTAATGAAATAGAAAGAAGTCTTTTTATCATACAATTCGACTAAATTTATTAAAATTGATACATTTACACTACAAAAACTGATGTCTTGTTGGTATCTTACCGGAAGACGTTTAGACATTTTCAAATGTCTTAAACACTGAATGTCTTAAATTATAAGACACCTTTTGCGTCTAAAAACGGAAATAAGTCATTTAAGTGTCTTATACGAAGACACCAGATTTTGCAGTGTAACTATACTTAAATATATACTTAAAAATATATATACATATTTATTTATTTATTTATTTATTATAGTATACCATTAAGTTTTAACCACCAATTAATTCAAATGAACAAATACGTATTTAAATAAAGAAATTAATATATATTCAAATTATAAATTAGTCTGCCTTCACATCTATAAATAATTTGCAAAATATGCAAGATTTATCTCATTGTCAGCTGAATAACAATGAAATTTTTATCTACTGGTCAGTGTTGTCTCTTTATTCTGCAAAGTCAGCTTTGAGTAATACTCCAAGAAGGATGCAAATTTTTAGCTATTTTTAAAGTCATTTTAACAATTTTTATACTCTTTCTTTAATATATGTTTTAAAAGATAATAAATTATCAAAAGAATTTGTTTTTCTCGTTGTTTTTATATTAGTACTTTTTTATTTTTGAATAAAATTGATACATTAATAGTAATTAAATTGGTTCCATTGAAAGTGAACCAATTCAATATATATATACCAAACAATTATTCATACACTGCAAAAAGTGGTGTGTTAAAAGTAGGACAGAAGTGTTTTATTTGGTCAAAAGTGTCTTAAATTAAGACATTTTTGTGGCTTAGTCAGACGTTTACTAAAATGTTTTTGCTCAAAATAAGACACCATGTCTTTGTAGTGTATATATCATACAAATTAATATTCAATAATTCAATTGATACCAAATTATTCAAATACAAATTTATTTTCAATTACTGACAAATTAATTCAAACACCACTGCGTTATAATTAGGTTAATAATGAGCCAAATTAATCAAGAATTTTAATCAATTTGATTTAAATTGAACGTATTTTATTGTTTCCAGACTGATTTAAGTAATACTTAATTTATTAGAATTTGATCAACTTTCAACTTATAACATAAATTTTTATATATAATAATACAATATTTTGTTATGTGAATAATAATAATAATAATAATAGTAATAATAATAAGTTTTAGTGCGTAAATGCGCATTTTCCCCTCTCCAAAACTTGTTTTGTAAAAAAAAAAAAATAATAATAATAATAGTAATATACATTTTGGACAATTTTTATGTAGAACTGCACTTGTTTAAGAACAAAAAAAACCTCGTCTTTTTCCATTGCGTAAAATTATTAAAATTATTGTATTCGTTTATTATATAAAGGCTCCAAGTGCGATTACAAATTTTTATTCTTACTTTGTACTATTGTTTTGCTTTATAATTTTTCTTCCTCACTAAAAAATTAATTTTAAATCAAGGTAAAATTTTTACAATAATTACTATTATTATTACTCTCATTGATAAGCAGTAAATAGTTAAAATTTGTATTCCAAATAAAAAGATTAAAAATTGTCGATTTCATGTAATGAAAAGGAAGAAACTGAAATGTCTGTGAGAAAAAAAACGTTAACTACCTACTTCTGGATCATTACATGATAATATTATAGAACATAGGTTAGCTGATTAAATCGTGTAATTCTGCTATTTTGAAGCGTCTAGCTGGCGCCTAGCGCAATATTTAATTCTCGCAAGCTCTATTTTATAGGAGCAGAAAATTTAAATATTTATTGCACCGTAAATCCGTCAAAGTCCGATTTATTCCGAGACGTTTATTTTGCACTCGATGCATCTCGGATTGCACCTATATACCACTAATGGTGTAAAATAGTGAATTGATTACTCGTTATTGGTGAATGACTGGAGATCAGCACGCGGGAATGTTTGCGGTCAATGCAACTGGATCGCTCTTATTTGGTCTGATTTGCCACGGACGTGACGAGTTTTTTACTTCCTCACCTTCCATTCATTTATATAGCCACGAAATTGACCCATTCAAGTGTCGATTGCTATTCAATAAATCGATCCTAACGGAAATAGCGGGTTTCAACTTTTTAACCAGAAGCAAATCATTATTTTTTTATTAATCATTCCCTGTATTATTTAAATAATTATTTATAATAATTAACTTATAATTTAACCCTTCAACTCGCCCTTAGATTTGAACATTTGTTTTTAATTTTGTTTGTTAAGAATTGTTTTTACTATCCATAATAGAAATTGTAACAATGATGAAAATGTAAAAATTGTTCGAATTTAATTTACATTTAAAAGTACATTTGGGAATGAGTAAAAATAGATTTTCACAATTGAAAGTTACGAAATGATATGAAATATGGAGAGCTACAATGCTACAAAAATAAGTTGATTTCATTAATTGGATTTTGTTTTTGCTCGAAAGCACGATTTCATTGTTTGAATTATTTCAGGTGCAGTTTAATTTTACTTTTGTTGATAAGTTTACAATTTTCACTTTGGAATAATTCATTCCGACTTATATGCAAGAAGATCAAGCATTACACAGAAAAAAAATTGGTTCAAATTTGTTTCGAGTTATTTTTAATCAGTGCTAAAGTACATAGACGGTGGCGCCCTCTCACTGGATTATATTTGTTTCGTATTGTTTTAACACCAATTTAGGGTTAAAGTAGCACTTATTATTTTAATATTAACCAAAATAAATGTACATGTTGAATTAACGTTATAAAAAAATCAATTAAAATTGAGAAATTAACATTTAGCAGACTTTTATACACAAAGATTTCGATAAATAAAAATTAAAATATATACTCGTTATTAGTCTTTCAAGTTTATTTTTGATTAATAACAAGAGAGAACAAAATACTTCAGCTCAAATTAAGTCGCTTCCGCAGCGTCTACAAGATGAATATAAATGATCAAGTGTTACCACATTTTAAGCAGTTTAGCATTGGCTCAAGTTGAAATGCAGCAAAAATGAGCACAAAAGTTTTTTACTTATACATAATGCAATGGATTTGCTTTCAAGACACTTTGTCAGTGTCCTTTTATATCCCTTACAGCCAATTAAATTTCTCTCTTAAACAGAGTCGATTTCACAAAATTTAAATGATAAAAAAAATTAAAATATACAAAAATTCGTAAACCAAAATAGTACGTATCAATATTAAGAGATGTTATAAATATAAATAAATGAAAAGAATGTTCATGTAGAAAGATTATTTTCTACAGTTTCTTAAAAGGGAAACGTCTGGAAATTTAGATAAATGATCCACATGTGTGGGTAATGGAAGGAATATATTTACAAATACATTCTTGAGCTGCTTGAAGAACGTATGTTGCATGTACATAAGTATACATAAGCAAAAGTATACACATGTGTACCTTGGTTCGCTGAAACGTGATTTTAAATACACATGAATCTGGAATGTACATGTGGATCTTATAAATGCTTCACTAGACGAGTACGTGACTTTAAGAATCTCATTTTACGGAAACCATTTCGTTTAGCAGCGTATATAGCATTTCCAGCAGTTCTATACCCTTCGTATGACTCTCGCACTGATGCCAGATCTTGAAAATTTAAATCACTCCTTCATAAAATTATGTTTTTAATGGATATTTGCTCCATAATTTCAACTATATAATAATCGAGGTAAATTAAATAGAAATGTGTATATGTGTATACAGTTAATGTAGTTATATATAGTACACAATTCAGTATAACGAAACTGTAGGAGTAAAAATGGAAACATAGAGAAAAACACATGCAAATTTGAAAAATTTAAAAAAAATCGTTTATACTACTGTTTGAGATCTACTGTCTAAATCTGAATTAGTCACTTTTGACTCATTGAACAGCACCGAATCGTTTATTAAATGAATTAGTAACCGTTTTAACTAATTTTTAGTCAATTATAGTGACTAATTCTTAGTAGAAAACTGTAAATTCATTTTTTAAAGTTTACTAATTATATCAATTAGTAAGGGTTATTAAATGGATTTGTAGTTTTCTACTAAGAATTAGTCACTATTGAAAATAAAACTAATAAAAATTAGTTAAAACGGCTATACTAATTCATTTAGTAAACGATTCGGTACTGTTCAGTTAGTCAAAAGTGACTAATTCAGATTTAGAGAGTATATGGTTCAAATGATTGTAAAGAATTAAAAGCTGTGTACATGTAAAACTTTTTCGTTTCTTATTCCTGAAAGAAATTAATAATAATGCATCAGACATTCTATTTCAAGAGTTTATCAATAATATTCAGAACTACTTGATTGAATGCTTTTATTAGTTAATATTAATTATTACTATCTGTCCGCACGTCATTAATCTTATCTGCATTTGAAGAATTATGCGAATTGACCAACTTTTCTCTTAATTCCCTCCCTCTACACATTTTCTGTACAAAAGATTGTAAATATATTTGTGCGCATACATATTGTATTATATATAGTTGCATATATAAATATGTACAATCCATAAATCGCATGCGTATATTATACACATGTGGCACCACTGCATACGGAGTTCAGGAGCATTTGAAAAAGAGGAAGAGAGATACAAAAATACAATTTTCGATAACGAGATAATTAGAAAAATAGATTAAATGAATTGAAACATCGTATAAAAAACTTTCAAACAAATCTTAATGCTCTCTAAATTTAAATCAGCGGAATTTCGCTGATTCTCAGCTATAAGTGTATCACTGATTCAAAATAGCGTATATACGCTGATGTTTCAGTGAAACATAACCTCAAATTCGC
>WNHD01020663.1:0-10389 GCA_011057455.1 Ganaspis sp. Gsp50
TCAGCATGTTTACTTTTATTAGAGATGTACAATTTTTCTTTTGAATTTATAATTGTAAATAAGAGTTCTCAAAGCAAACACTTTTTGCCGTTTTTCTCAGTTCCATCAAAATTACACTTATGTAAGTTTTTCCTTAGCACGGCAGAATTACTGTCTACATGTGAATCAGCGATAAGTGAGCCACTTATTGGAATCAGCGTATATACTGAGAATCAGCGTATTTTTAAGTTATGCTTCACTGAAGCATCGGCGTATATACGCTGATTTGAATAAGTGCCTCATTTATCGCTGAGAATCAGCGAAATTCCGCTGATTCAGATTTAGAGAATATGTATATGCAAAGTTTTTAAGTTATTAATATATTAAATATTCCTTTAGCTTCAAGCAAGAATGATTTTGAGGAAAGATCGGAGAAGAGAATGAAAGAGAATGTCAAGGAAACAGGTTAATATAAATTGCGTATTTTTATTTTACATTTAATGAACCTATATGGGCCAAAAATTTTCATGTGATCCAACTGAAAAAATTATCTTGTATCTGACTGGCACACAAAATTTATTTCTATGAACTAATCCTTTCCCGTGCCGAAATTGATCTACTTGCTTCCTACTTCCGAAGTGGGCCAGATCAGATTTGCCATTTGTGATCCTGATCAGAGAAATCTTTGGGCTCTGACCGGGACCACTTAGGGCTATTTCAACAAGTTTTGTTTGTCATCAAGTGGTGTCATTTATCGCAAATAGTGTGTTTATTTACTAAAAATTGAACATAAATGTGTGACTTGTTAAGAAAAGGACTAACTGTAATATCGAAACAATTTTTTAGTGCCCGTGTGGAAAAGTCAGGTGGGGCCAAGGTGGTTCCCAGGTGGGTGTTCCCACATGGGAAATTACTGGGCTTGAAATGGTCAACCAGGTTAAAGCCCACAAATGGAAAACCCCAGGTGGGGACAATGAAGGCAAACCCTAGAAATACCCAGGAATTTTATTATTTCAAATATTAAATGAAACAAACATTTTAAAAATGTTTCTTTATTTTTAAATCATATAAAAAGGTTGGGTCATAGAAAAATATAAAGAATAATCTTTTTTTCACTTTTCTTGCGACCTTGTTTTCAATTTATACACTTTGAAATAATAATAATAATAATAATAATAATAATAATAATAATATAATTTAAATAGTTACAATAACAATGAAATATTAATATTGAGAATGTAATAAATAAAAAATAAAATTACAATTATACTTTTTGTTATTAACGATTATAAACATTAACAGAAATAACGAATTTTNNNATAAACATTAACAGAAATAACGAATTTTTAGTTTATTTCAGTTAATATTATTAATTGAACAATTACCTAACTTAACAATCATTTTTTCACTTAGAAATAAATTCGCACGCATGGGGGATCGAACCTTACATTTTCACGCTAACGGGATGCTTACAAATCGGATAGGTAACGCACACGGCTACACGAGGCGGATATCAGAAGCTTGATTTTATTCCTTGACCCTCGGAAACTGCCTTACCATTATTCATAGGTTTTGGCGCTAAATTCAAATAATTTAATTCAAAATTATTTAAAGAAATTTTGAAAACAATAAATATTATACATTAAAAATTTAAAGGTCAATCAAATCCCTTGGAATTTAACATTGATATCCATCCTTTTTGTTATTTAATTAATTTTGTATAATAAATATTTTTTATAGAGTTAATTTATAAATATTTTTTTAATAAACCCAGCAAGTTGCAGTTATTTCTGCCTTTATAACTTTTAATAATAAAGAGACAATAAGATATTTTACAAAATTAACCACTAGTACTATTAACAATTGTTTAAACAAATAATTATTGTTATAATAATTAGTTCTTTCCAAATGTACCTAGAAAGACACAATTTTTTCCTAATTTTACAAATGATTGAGTTCTGCTTGGATATAAAATAATATACTGACTATGATTTATAATTGAATGATTTTTTAAACAATTATTTATTGTTATTTATCAACTTTTGTCGGAATATACATACGACTTTGCAGTTTTCTACTAATTTTACAATATGATGTCCTCAAAATATTTGTTTGTCGATATAAACTTTTTCATTAAATGTTAACTATTATTTAAACAATTTATTGTTGATAATTGTTTTTCTCTTCCAGATATACCTAGAAAGATATAATTTTTTCCTATTTTTACAAATTGTTGAGTGCTGTTTAGATATAAAAGAATAATGACTGTGAATTATACTCTACTAATTGTTTAAACATTTTCTAATTAAAAGTTTTATTTGGATCTTCAAATATTCTAAGAATTTTATGCATTTTTTCCAATTTACATACAATTCTTAAAATATTTGACGATCCAAATACAATTTTTAATTAGACAATATCTAAACAACAAATAATTGTTTAAACAATTATTAATATTAATTATTCTTTTATATCTAATCAGTTCTCAACAATTTGTAAACTGAGAAAAATGGAGTCTTTTTAGGTGCATTTGGAAGGGAAGAACAATTAGCAACAATAAATTGTTTAAATAATAGTTGGCATTTAATGAAAAAGTTTATATCGACAAACAAATATTTTAAGGATAGCATATTGTAAAATTAGTAGAAAACTGCAAAGTCGTATGTATATTCCGACAAAAGATGATAAATAACAATAGATAATTGATTAAACAATCATTCAATTATAAATCATAATCAGTATATTATTTTATATCCAACCAGAAGTCAATCATTTGTAAAATTAGAAAAAAATTGTGTCTTTCTAGGTGCATTTGGAAGGAACTAATAATTAACAATAATAATTTGTTTTTACAATTTTTAATAGTAGTAGTGGTTAATTTTGTCTAATATCTTATTGTTGTAATATATTCCTTCAATAAAAATAAAAAATATTGTATGAAATAATTTTGAAAAAGAATGTATGTAATTGCTGTTTCCAGTTTACTTTTAGGAATGTAATCATCTTCGCCCAATTTAATGAACTGGTATATTAAAATAAAGAAAATGTATTAAAATAATTTTAGATTGTCATTAAACTTCTAGTTTACACTTTTATTTAACAATAATTTATATATTTTGCAAAACTGGGAAGCCCAGGTGGGGCCTGTCTGACCCCCACTTACAAACTGGGAAAAACTGGGAACTTTTCCACACGGGTGCAACAGACGCTAAAGTAAAAATGACCATTGAGCAAACTAATCTGAACCATTATATAAATAAATCGTGACATTTCTTGGTAGTGTCTTCATACAATTATTATGTTCAATACACTGCAAAAAATGGTGTCTTGGTTTAAGACGTTTAGGAAGTCAACGTCAAAGACATCTTTTGACGTCTTAAATAGCCGTCTTATTTGCTTTCAGTACATGCAAAGACGTCTTTTTAAGACGTTCAGAAGTCTAAGGGCTTAAACAAGACGTCTAACAACCCTGCTTAAAATGTCGGATACAAACCGGATACAAAAACCGGATGATTTTTCGGATCAAACCGGATATTTTAATCCGTTTTTTGTCCGTTTTTTGGTAGGTTGTATCCGTCTTTAATCTGTCATGTAAAACCGAAATTAAATTTTTATTTGAATTGAGAAACGTTATTATTACGGTTATGTACAAATCGTATCCGGCATAAAAACTTTGGCAATAGAAAATAATAATAATTCTGAATAGTTTTCAAAATTATGTCAGTTTTTCATTAAATACTAAAAATCCAAAATACTTAATTTCATTTAATTGTGTTCATTTGTTCTCTTGCTATTATGAAATATGTAAGTAGGGTCAAGCACAATCCACTTTATTTCCATAAAAAGACATATTAATTTTAATAATTTATTTCTACTAAGCTAAGTTCATTTTAAATTTCAGGATTGTTATAAATGGTTAATAACTTCTGAACGAAATGGTAGATTTGGTTTATTCTTATCTTAAGGGCATGTGATGGAATATGACGTTAGTGGTCACGTGACCCATAGGCAAAATTTGTCCCCGGTCTTACTCTTCGAATAATGAACATATCATTCTGAAGACCTTCCTGATAATATTTTATGAATGTCTACCAAATTTCAGAATGATAGGTTCATTTTTCTAGGAGTAAGACCGGGGACAAATTTTGCCTATGGGTCATGTGACCACTTGCGTCATATTCCATCACATGCCCTTAAGTAATTGTTTTCTCAGTATGTCCCACATATTAGTTTTTTATTAAAACTTGACGACTCTTTCCACAATTAAAGAATCAAATGTAATAATATTTATGGGTTTAATTTTTACAAAATTCAAGTACATTATAAAACTTTTATTTACAGTTTTTAAACTTATGCAGACAGTTAATTTTGATCAGATAGGTCTTATTTTATAGATAAAATGTTGGAGTATAATCAAGTTAAATTTTAAAAACATCTGACGAAAACAATTCGATGCAACACATACTTCAAATAAACAATTATATACTGAGAATCTTAACAGTGTGCAATGGTTATCCTAATTATATTTAAATCTCAAATTTAACATTTTTTCTTTACTGCCCGTGTAGAAATTTGGCTACACTGCCCTACAGCGGAAAAACGTACGTAAGAAACAATGCCAGCATTGTTTTTCACGTTTTTCCGCTGTAGGGCAGTACTGTCCTGGTCAAGCTCGGATCAGGGAACTGAAATCAGGGACGAAACGAAGTCCCTGATCAGAGCCGGACCAGGCAAAAAACAGCTGTTCAGGCCCAGATCCGGGATCCCGTTTCATACCGGATCAATGCCATTTCAGGCAATTTCTACACTGGTACTCACATGTTATTTCTAGTATTTAGTCAGTCCTTTGTAACAACAAGGTAACCACAAGGTTTAGTTTACGAACAAATTAATTCTGATTCTAATTTCTAATTTTTACTTATGTTATTATTAAATGTTCAGAATTCGATAACATATTTTAATAAAATTCTTATGAGGATGATATATATATATGATCATCGAAACCTGAATAACTTTTTAAAGTTGTTTCTTTTTAATCACCTTGACTAGATAAATCGACTTTTTGTGAGATTATATTTATTCTAATTCAATCGTTAGTGATTAAATATTTAAAAATATTTTAAATATACTTTCAGTTTCAACCAAGAATGTTCAAAATGAGGAGGAAGGGAAAATGAAAATGAAGGAAAATTTTAAAGTAACAGGTCAATTTTAGTTTTATATTTTATGCTTATTATATAATTAACCATCTTAATATGAGGAAATGCAAGTTGAATCATGACTGCCACAGAAAAAAATAAGTCTTGTTTTCAGTCTTACTTTTGGATAGATTCAAGTTGTAATCAAAACAAATCGCGCCAGACGAGGACAGACTTACAATTAGCAGAAAGCATAGAGACAAAGTCCACCGATAGCTAGTCCTTAACTACTTTCAGACTTTATTTTTTCCGTATGTTAACGTGACGACACAACACAATAGTACATTATGATACAAGTGCGGAAAATTGGCGATTCCCATAAGTGTGAGGTTTGCAACACGAGCCGAAGGCGAGTGGTGTAACTCACACGAATAGGAATCGACAATCCGCACGAGTATTATATACTATTTTTTCAAACACTGTACGCAAAGGTCGCTTTAGTTACACGAAAATTTGTTTATTATTGCTTCATAAAATTTCTAAAAATGAAAATTACAATACTTTTAGTTAGTAATAAATTTTTAAACAATCTTATTTAAAGAAACCTAATTGCGTATTTGAATACTCGTTTGATAATATGGATTAAGCGTCTGAAATCAAACATTGTTTTTTTTGTTAATGGTACATTTAGAAAAGTTATCAGTACATTTCACTACTTTTAAAAATGTGTAACTACTATTTATTTTTCAACTATATTGATCGTGTTATTTAATATTTAAGGTAGTATTGCAGTTTGTGAGCACTAAAAGATGGGTCATATAAATATTTTTTTATAATAAACATATTTACAGAAATAAAATTGAAAACGCAATGACTACATGTTGAATATGGCGTACGCGACTGATTATTAAATTGAAGATACATAATATTACACATGTATAATTAATTTCAATACTCATATCGCATATTTGCTCCATCTGCTGTATAGTATATATATATATATATATATTAAATATATACACGGAAATAAGGGTTATAGTTCATTTGACACAACGCGTTGAGTAAAATAATTCTATACGAATTCAACAGTGCACGGAAAAAATAATTATGTGTGGCAGTATTTAAATCACTGGGCCAACGCACATTGAATCGTAAATCGTAAGAATGAGAGGAAGCAAGACAGAGATATGGGATGAATTGCTTGCACTCATTGCTTACGATTAAATATTTTCATTCTGCTTAGGCCTACTGCCACTGCGAACTCCGTTAACTATGGGTACAGTAAACTTTGTTAGCTATAAATGCTAACGTTTGTTTGTTGAAGTGCGTTTCAGGATTTTCATAACAAGAAACCAGTCTAAATTTAGAAATTTCTTGGACAAAGACATTAATAAATAATTATTTTTAGTTTGAAGTAGTCATGTTGTTTTATAGTGCCACGACTATATGTAACAGGTGACATTAAAGGGTATTAATGTCAATTTTAGGAACAAAATAGCACACATTCACACCAGCTTTTTGAAGATTTAATTTATTACATTTAGTAAAAAAATTTTGTATTATTTGTGTACATATTATTGTTACACATATACATTACATGTGACAAATGTCACATTCATTATACGAGTTCATTATAATGGTTATTTCCATTTACTTTATTGACACAAAGATGACTGCTCACGTGACAGAAACCATTTGGCTCATGCGCAATATAACTAAAGTTCGCAACCACTTACTATAAACATATGTATCTTGTTATAATGACCTAACAAGATTTGTTATAGCTCTAGGTGTAATTAGTACAACAAATAGTAATTCTTAAAGATTTATTATACGTAAAAATATATGTATCATATTATTAATCCCTCTTATAGACAAGCGTGCAGTGGAAATAATGGTGGAAAAAATGGATTTGGAGAAAGAAAGTTTAAAATTTAAGCAAGAGAAATTAAAATTCGAAAAAAAGAAATTTGAAGTTTATTCAGAAGAATTTAAAAAGATCTCTCAAAGTCTGCAAAACATAGAAAATGCATTGAAGTAAGCATTTTTCTTATTAATATATGTAATCAAACATTATATTAATGTAATACATTTTGCTTCCTCATAAAAAAAGCTCTGTACTCGTGCCCATTTTCGAATTTCAAAAAATAGTATAAATCAACTTATTTTATTCTAGAAAGTATGTAGGTAGAAGAAGTTTTAATCAAATTTGGTTTTCAAAAATAGTCTAAATAGTGTGAGTGCACCAGTGGTAGATCAATTAAGCTCCTTAACTTTCTTATTTTGACTTTGAAGACTTATATGGTTGTTTTTATACAAATATTATGGTAATTCTTTATCATAGTTTTACTAATTGTAAGAGAGACACTCTCGTTTAGGTTAGACTTGATTTTAACATTTAAATTTACTTACATAAGCCATCAATGATTATTTGTAAATGATCCTATTGTAAATCACTCTCTTCAACAATCGTGATTATTACTGTTCCAGTCGTGGATCACCTCCTCAAGTACGAAAATCAACCCGGCCAGCATTGGCTCTATATTGGCGTCGTGATTGCCGAAGTTCGGCTGCTAATATTGTGCCATTATTGGCTTGTTAACCACGGACTTTACTTGGTGGCCAAATATTGGCTGACTCCTGGCAATCATTATTGGACCAATTCTGACAGCCAAGAATTAACCGGCGGTTGTATTGCCAGAACCGGTTTAAAAAATTTTATTTTTTTAAATTATTTGACTGAGTTTTATAATTTTTCTTTTTGAAATAATGTATACTGAAACATATGAAACAATCTTAAACAGAAAAACCAACGACCGACCTCGGGAATTGAAGTCTGAACCCTTGCACTGCAAATCCAACAATTTGCCGAAATTCGGCAGCAGTTACTGGCCCAACATTGGTCCATATTGCCAGTTCTGTCAATTCGCACTTGAAGAAATGTACCATTTGAGTCAATAATGGGTTATTACTGTGCCGAGATTCGGCTTATTTCTGGCAATGGTACTTTTTCGATATCAAATTGAGACTTTTGGGCCATTAACGGTCCTTCACTGTGCCATTATTCGGCCATTTCTTGTCAATGATATTTTGCCAAAATAAAGGTACCATTTGGGTCAATAACGAGCCATCACAGGGCCGAAATTTGGCTTATATCTGCCAGTAGTACTTTGCCGATATAAAACTAGCATTAATGGGCCGTCACTAGGCCAAAATTCGGGAAAAATCAAGAAAATAAAAATGGTCAGGAAAATCAGGGAAAAATCATGGATTTTTTTGATTTCTCAGGGAAAATCCTGCAAACTGTCAAAAATTCTGAAATTTTTGACCGAATTTATGAATTTTTTTCTGTAAACAGTGTTTGAAAAAATTTTATTTTGACTTGAAACTTGTATTTTGTGAAAGTGTTTACCAGGAAATAAAATTGGAAAATTTCGTTTTTGTCCTACCTGCACGGAAAGTATGTCATTTCGGGCACTTAAAGCGGGCGCAAAATAACATATTGCCGCCTGATGAAGAAACATCGGGTGCACGAGAGCTAAATTTAGCCTTAGGGCGCAAAAAGCACTTTCTCTATGACGAAGCAAAATGTTCATGAAATGAACATAATTTTCCTCTTGTTACTAATATTACACTTCAAAATCTTCCAATTTTTATTATTCTTTTCTTTCTTTATTCAGATGTCGACAATAGAGTATCTCCATCGAAGAAGTTCGACCAACTTAAAGAGGAATTTGTTTATTTAATTATTCTGATTATTCTCGTTCTTGACGGATCTGCGATCTCATCTTACGACCCAAAGAAACCCGTGAAAATGTCGTTCCTTCATAATTTGATACATTTTCTTCACGCGTCATTATTAATAATATTTTAAAGTTAATATTTGTTTAAGAAAAAATAATATGTATTGTGTTTCAGTTAATAAATCATTTCATTATTGAAAACTAACAATAAAATAGTTAACGCTATTTTTTCAAAAAGGTTTTTTATTGGATTAATTTTTTTCCTATAATGGCACAGGGAATTTAAAATATCACATCAGTAAATGAACAATACAAATTTAAGATTATTTTATTTCTTGATAAATTCATATCTTTGTAAATATCAATTTCAAATATGAATTAGAGTAAATATATCATCATATTTTCTAATTCTGTGTGGATTCTAAGTCAATTGATTTCAAATTGTCTACTTTTCTTTTGCTAAAGGTCAACTTTTTTAATTCAAACAATTAATTGCTTAAAAATGTACAATACAGTTAACCGAGGCTATTATTGTCACAAAATTACTACTTAACTATTTACTGTAATTCAGATTTATATAAAATTAAAATACTATCCCAGATAACGCAACAAATTGCAGCAAGTTTGCCGCAAATAGCGAAATATCCGCCTTGTGACCCTTGAGGAAGCAAACAAATTAAAAAAGATAATTTTTGCAAGAATCAGTAAACGTTTTTGAAACTAAAACACAGTAATTTTATTGAAATACTTTATTCGAAAAATAACATTATTTTAAAATTAATAATTGAGTAACAAACATCCAGCACCTCTTGCTCGAGGAGCATTTTATTAACAATTTTAATAATATATTTAAAATTTAACATTATTCTAAATTTACAAATTAATTAACAGATAACTAAATTTAATGATGACTAAATTTTTGGGGTTCTGTGGCAGTTTCCATAAAGTAATAATTTACTTATTTTTAGTTTCATGACACAAAAGCCTGTCAGAAATATTTAAAGACGATGCACTATACACTAATTTATGTATTAGGAATAAGTGTTTCAAAAGTGCATAAAAAATAAAATATTTACATTTTTAATTTTTATAATAGTACAAAATCTTCCTTAGGTCGAGAAGCGTGATTAAATAATGATAACTAAAATTGTAAATAATGATAGATTATATTTAATGTTGTAAAAATGTCAGAGTTCTATGTAAATTTGGAAATTTAAAACTACATAATAATTAAAAAATGGTTTTGTGGCTGAATCTGAATCTAAAAAAATTCCCCAAAGCTTATTTTCCAGGTTCGTATAGCCTTGGCTGTGATTCTCCAGGATTTCCCTAAAAAACTCCTAGAGCTAGTCTAGAGCCTCCAAGAAGCTTTTCCGGATTTTTTAGAGGGCCTTTCCAGAACCCCCGGAAAGCATCTCCAGAACCTTTACAGCTCGAGTCGAACCTCTCAAGAGCCTCCTTAGAATCTGTCCAAACATAAGAAGAACGGATGGACGATACAGTGGAACTATACACTGAAAGAAAGTTTA
>WNHD01020675.1:0-12273 GCA_011057455.1 Ganaspis sp. Gsp50
AGTAATTCAAATTCTTACCTATTCTTACAAAATATTGAAAAATTAATTTTTTTACATATACACACACACACGCACACCTGCAAAATATAATGGAAATTTTTCTAATTTTCTCATGGAGATCATGGGCAACTCATTGAATGAAAGGAAATCAATTTTGAATTTTTAAATTAATAGCAAGAGATTAACTAATGTTTTTAAAATTTTTGATTATTACTACGTTATTCTTTTTTTCTTCATTTCAAAATTCCCTTTTTTAAAATTGAAAATCCCCTTTTGCACCTACAATTGAACGAAAAAACGACTGTGATCCCTGATATTTTCTTGCATTTTATTTAGAAAAATTCGGATAATTTATTTTTTTTTATTTAATATCTTTACTTTATAATGTTTATTAACTTTTACCAAAATTTTATTCTTTTTTTATACAGAAAAAAGACTTAAAAATATTTCAAAATATTTAAACATATGTACTTCAAATTTGTTTAAAATATCTCAAAATACTTAAAACTATTTTAAAATACTTCAAATTACTTAAAAATATTAAAAAATTCTTCAAAATTTTTAAAAACACTAAAAAATACATCAGAATATTTCCAAATACTTCCCAATGATTAAAAATATTTTAAAATTCCTTAAAAGACTTAGAAATATTTCAGAATATTTAAAAATATTAGTATTTTAGTTATTTAGTCAGTTAGTATTTTAAGTTTTAAATAAAGTATTAGCAGATTTTAAAATATTAGTTTTTTTCAATATTTTAAAAGTATTATGATACTTCAGACTGCTTCGAAACTTTTAAAAATGCTACAAAACATTTAAAAACACATGGATATACTTAAAATGGTTTTAAAATTGAAAATAATAATCTTGAGTGTAATTTAAATTCTATACAAAATTATTAAAATAAACTTTCAATATTTTAAAAGTGATTGCCTAAATTCTTTCAAAATATTGAAAAATTCATTTTTTAATTTAAAAATGTATTACAAAATATCATGGAAATTTTTCTATTTTTTCATGGAAATCATGGAAAATCCATGGAATTTTGTGAATAAAACTTTGTAGAAATTCTGCGTTTTAAAGCAGTGCGACGATCAAAAGAAGAAAGAAAATGGAAACATAATCGATAATTTAAAAAAATATATTAAAATGAAAAGTTGAGGTTGTCGATTTAATGTTGGTTTTAAACTGATGTACTTTTTTAGTACTTTTTTCCCTTTAGATTACTTTTTTGCTACTAATTTTGGTCCAAAACTAATAAATGCTTCTTTTTAAATACATAGAAGTGCAATTTTTTAAATAACTTTTAAAAAATGTTCCTCAATTTTAACGATTTTCTGCAATGTTTTAAAATCTTTTCCTAATTTAAACTCTTTTCAGCTCTTTTCTTCATTCTCAGTTAATTTTCTTATTTTTTTTAGTAATATTTGTTGTCTCCTAGGCATTTTCTTTATTTTTAGTTGCTTTCTTTTTTAATGTATTATTTAAACATTTTCTTCCTTTACAGTTTTTTTTATTCTTACAATAATATCTACATTTATTCTAGTTATTTTTACATTTTCCTGTATTATTCTAAAATGATTTGTTAAATTTTTCCAGTGGATTTTTTACATTTTTTTATTTTTAAATAAATGTTAGTTACTATATTCTACTTACACTATATAATTCCATTAGTTTTACAATTTTATTTTTCTATTTCTTAAGTCATTTTTCTTCGTTTGAGGCCGTCCATAAACTACGTCACGCTTTCGATGGGGGGGGGGGTCGAATTTGCTGACCGTGATGATCTGTAGAAAAAATGGCGCTAATACATGTGAAGTTTGTGACGGTTTATGGACAGCCCCTTTCTAATAATGTATCGATATCAATTTTTACATTCTCATCAAAAATGAGACTGTATTCAAATTGTGCGATTTTGGACTTTTGCTAATTTTTTTATTATCGATTTTCATTTCAAATTTTGTCTTTTTTTTGTGTATTCTCTATTAATTTCATCAACTTTTCGTGGAATTTTTAAAGTTTCTCGATGTTTCCTTAGTTTTTATTGTTTTTAAATAATTTTTGAAAATTTTTAATAATTTAAATAATTTTTGATATTATAATTTTTATAATACTTTTTGCTTTATATTTTATATTTTTTAGTGTTTTTTTTTTTAATATTTTACTATTGAAATTTAGAATTTTCTTTAATTATTGAAATATTTTGTTTTTTTTTGTGTAAGTTTCATCTTTTAATTTTAAAAAATTGACAAAAATATAATTGCAATAATTGTTATTTTCTTTGTATTATTGTAAAAATTTCGAGAAAAATTTATCCAGTTTCAATTAATTTTCGTTTGATTTTTCATCAGTTGTTCTCTGTTTTATTTATTTATAGAATCGAATTTTCTTTAATTTTTTTTTGTTCTTTCTACATATTTTATTAACTTTTATCATTTTCTACTATCTTATTTATTTTAAGTTTTTTCATTTTATTTTCTTTAATCTTTCTAATTTTATTGTTTATTTTTCTTCCTTTTTTCTCTAGTCATTTTTGTTTTTGGTGAAATGATTTTTTTATTTAATTGATCTGAATTTTAAATTATCTTTTCTATTTTCTCATTAATTTTTTAAAATTGCTTTTTCATTTTTAATCTATTGTTCCTTTTTCACTTAAAGTTTTGGATTGTTTCATTGGTTTTCTAAAATTTTTGGTTGGTTCTTTTATTAAATTTTTTATAATCACCACGTATTTTCTTTATTTTTAGTTATTTTTGTAGTTTTTACTTACTTTCTCTGTCTTCTTTTTTTCTCATTTTTTGTGACTTCAAACTGTTTGTTCTTTTATTTAACTTTTGTCAGTTTAAACTTAATTTTCTTGGATTTGCAAATATTTATTTGGTTTTTTTTTTAATATTCTTGCACTCTTATCAAATTTTTTATTTCCTATTTGTTTAACAATTTACAAGTTTTTTCTGCAGGCTTTAAAAATTGAATAATTATTGAATTATTTACTTTAATTTAAGGTGATTTTTCCTTTTCTTATTTTTACCTTAATTATTGTTACATTAAATTGGTCCCTAAATTTTTAACTGCGGTGTTAATTTTGTTACGTACTTTTGTCAATTTCAGGCACTTGTTTACATTTCTGTATTGTTAATAGATCAACTGATGCGTTTTTGAAGTATTAAAATCATTTTTAAACTCGTTTTATGCACTTAATGCTTGAGCATTAAAAACATTTTAAGCATAAACAAAAAATTACCATTAATGTAGAGTTTATATAATAAAAATAAACATTTTAACAAGTTTTTTAAAAACTTTAAGGATTATAGATTTTTTCAAAATATTTAAACTTACAATAGGTCAAAAGATGCGTTTTGAAAAGTTCTACAGAATCGGAAAAGAATATCTACTGTCACTGGGACAATTTTTCGAAATTATTAACAAAAAATATTTTTTTCGCAAAATGTAGACTCAAGAAAAGTAAAATTATTCTTCACCAATTTGATTCAAACTAAATAATTTATTTCCCCAAGTGGAGTAAGTAATTCTTAAAAAAATATTATATCTCTTTTAGTTTCTAAAATATTTACAACACACACTAGCATTTTTTAAAAATGTGTTTTTTGGAATCTAATTACATCGAAATTTGTCAAAATTTCCAGTTTGATTTGTTTTTTATTAAAAATAAAGCTTCTTTGGGAAAACAGTATAATTGAAAGTATCAAAATACTCTAAATATGTAACATAATATTTTCTTTCTAGATATTGAGTACAGATGGATGAATGATTATTTTCCATTTACTCATCCTTCTTGGGAATTGGAAATATTCCACAATGGACAGTGGCTAGAATTATTAGGATGTGGAATCATAAGACAGGAAATTTTACAAAGGACTGGAGCTTCTGAACGAATGGGCTGGGCTTTCGGTTTAGGGCTCGAACGTTTGGCAATGCGCTTGTACAGTATTCCAGATATTCGACTTTTTTGGAGCACTGATTCTGGATTTTTGCACCAATTTGAATTCGATAATGAAAAATCACCAATAAAATATAAAGTAAGTGATGTAAATAAGACCAACCCAATTTTAAAAATTATTTCGAATTTTAGCTTAAATTATGAAATTTAATATTAAAAATTCATATCTACTTATATATTTATATTTATTTAAAAAAATAATAAACTCAATTTTCGTTTAAATCATTTAAAACGTGTTCCAGAAATTAAAAAACACATATTTAGAAAATTTATGAACAGACTTTCTAATAGAATTTTGAAATAAATTATAATCTTGAAATTTTCTGACATGATTTTCTAGTAAAATTGAAAAATATCGGTTCAAATTTCGGGTTTTAAAAACTATTTTTTTGTAAGATTGAAGTATTTTTAATAAAAACAGATCAAAAATGATTTCGAAAAATTGCTTATTTTTAAAAAATTCGCACCAAAGTCATCTAAATACATCTACACTTCAAATTAAAAGAACATTAAATTTATTTTACAAGAATTTTCTTTTACTTTTTAAAACATTCATTGAATTTTTTAAAATTCGTACAGTAATCTTTTCTCCACAAATTTTGAATTCTCTTGTTCAAAGATTTCAAATATTTTCCACATTCTATTTGCAAAGGTAATGAAAAAATTGTTGACAAATTTTGCGATAGGTTTTTATTAAAACTTTTCGTATATTCCGGAAATTATTGACTAAAAATTTGAAAAATCCTTTTGTACAACTTATTGCTTTAATACATTAATTACATTGATAATTTCCAATTTCAAAATAAACATTTCTTTAAGTTTTTAGATTTCTATTTTAAATTTCAAATTAAATTAGTATTTGTTAAAAATATAAAATATTAACTTTCAATCTTTTAGACTACTATTTTTGTACAAGATATTTTTTGCTAATTTTTTTTTTTAATTCGTTGCAGTTTATTTTTTCAACTTGTTTTCAGCAAGAAGAAAATGTTTCAAAAAACATCATGTGAAAAAAAATGTATTTTGATCAATATTTAATATTATATTGATATTATCTATGATTTTTAATAGATTAAAGTATCGAAAAACTTATCAAAATAAGTGAAATATATTTTTGAAGTTTAGCTGTCAAGCCCAAAAATTTTGTGATTTTTAACATTTAATTATATATCACAGAAAATATGAAAATAAATAAAACTTACAGAATAAAAAGTATGTACATATTTTCCACATGAAAAAAATTTGAAAATTTGGACTGATTGAAATCGGAATGAATTTCATTTTATATAAGATTTAAATATTTGGATAAATAGTATAAATAAAGAAATTCTGAAATAATTCCGAATAAATTAAATTACTATGAAATGAATAAATTTTAGTTTTTATTTTAAAAAAATAAAATGTATTGAATACAATTATATACTAATGAAAATTTAATCAATTGATTCAAAGAAATTTTCTATTTTAAGTATCTTTATTTATTCACTTTAGTTGAATAATGTATAAAAAAAAACAAATCTTGTTTCAGCCTGTTAGCGTCTATCCACAATGTAGCAATGACATCAGTTTTTGGTTACCCGAAGACGGAACTTATTCTTCAAATGATTTTTTTGACATTGTGAGAGAAATTGGAGGAGATATAGTGGAACAAATTAACCTAATTGATGAATTTACACATCCAAAGACAAAGAAAACGTCACATTGTTATACAATCACTTACAGACACCTAGAACGTGTTTTAACCCAAGAAGAAGTGAATAAAATTCATAACACTATAAAAACTAATCTGACAGATCGACTACGAGTCATCGTCAGATAATGTTTCTAAAAAACACTCAAATAGTGATTTTAAAACAAACTTTATTTCAAAAAATAGGTAATGTTTTTTTCAAGAAAATATAAAATATTCCGTTTTAATATCACAATGAATTTTCTTACAAATTATTTATTTCAAGTTACGTTTTCTCCTTTATTTTTGTCTTTAACTTTCTTTTAGAATCAACAATTTTTTTCCCTTCCTATTTGTTTCTTAATAAATTACTTGTTACTTTCTGGAGAGGGCAGGCAACAAAGTGTGTATTTAAATTCAATTTTCATCATGTAAAAAGTAACAAAAGTATATTTAAAATCGTGTGCCATAATTCACGAATAAAGCCTAAGCCTCGAATGTTAATAAAAATGTTAATAAAAATTGTAAAATGTAAAATAATATTAAATATCAAACTAGAATATAACTTGCTGTGTTTTGTATTATAAATTTACACTTGTAAAATGTATAGTTAAGAGGGGTCTCAAACAAATGTAAGAAACTGATGAAGGTGTACATAAATCATGAATAAAAAAATACATCAAATTAGGGTATTTTCTAAACAAATTACGGTAGTAAAAAAAGAAAGAGCATATAAAAATAACGGTTTTTTTTACTAGGAAATATTTTATCGTTATTATATATCTATGTAAATAACATACATTTTTATAAATATATTTCATACAATTAAAACTAGAATATGCGATACGAAAATTTATAAATCTGTACAAATGCTATAACACGAAATTGAAAAAATCAATACAGGTTAAAGATAAAATTAAGAAGTGTTAGAATACATTGAATCAACGCTGGAAAGTTTAGTTGGCCAGAAAATATTTAACCATCATTTCTATAACATTTTAAGAGCAATGCTAATTACAGAAGACGAGAGAGACTTTCTCGATATAAATACAATCACAAAATTACATGTATAAAATTATTAAAAGCTGAGAAATAATTAAGAATAATATTGATAGTTAAATTTGTCATTTCACGTTAATAGAAAAATAATTATTCATCTCACTTTTTGTTAATTGCAAGTCGGAAATATTTCCTCTATCATTATTTACGATAACTTTGTGTAACTTGGTGGTGAGAATTTCTTCCTCAAGAATTTTAAAATATACAAGGGCAGACACGAGATCAGTGTTATCACCAATACTTTCCAAAGAAAATCTTCTGTTCTTATAAAATCGGCGTCTGTAAAAACACAAGAATTATATAACATTATAAAATATAATATAATATAAAATATAATATAATATAAAATATAAAATTATATAAAAGAATTATATAAAATAGATAATACAAAAAAAATCCGATTACAATAAAAACTATTTGTTTTACAAAAAAGAAAGAAAATTTAGAAAAATATTTTTTAACTTACCAAAATGCTCTTTGAAAACGACTAGGGATAAAAGATACAACGTGAGAGAGAAAATTTCGGCAATAATCATGAGATGGTGCCAAGTTCTTATCGTTAGTGCCACCATAATCAATTCTGTGAGAATTAAGGCCGTAAAACTAATAGCAACAATGTGAATGAATTCATCTTTAAACACAATTAATGCTCCGTACATTATAACTCCACCTGAAAATTAAAAACAATTTTTATCGGGAATCAAAAAAAGTTTTGCATCACTTGAATTTAGAAAAAAATAAAATACTCACCTTGATAAATACTAATTAAAACCCACATGAAGAATGTTTTGTATGACAAAGAACGGCCTTTACTTAATTCTTTGTAAAGTTCTGGATACGTTAGTGCGATTTTTCCCGAAACGTCTTTGTCGAGAACCAACGAAAAGACGGGAAACATTGTATATACAGTTCCATATCTAAAAAAATTAAAGTCTCAGTTTAAATCTTTATTTACTGATGTTTTTTTTAAACTATATAATTTTTATTTTTTTATTTTTTTTTTCAATTTTTAATTTTATTTTTTTAATTTTTAATTTAATTTTATTTATTTTTAAAAATTTTATTCTATTTCTAAAATTAAAGTCCTTTCGTACTTATATAAATGTATTTTCAATATTCATTAAATTAGGGTGGTGAAAAACATTTCATTGTGATACGGTCTGGAACCGTATTGTAAAAAATAATATAAAATAATACAAATATTTTGCAAAAAATTAAAATATTATGGAAGGAGGTTTAATTTTTCTCCATAAAAAGATATTGCTTCCTCCTAGAAGAAGTTCTTTTGTTTTCATTTAGGGGCCATCCATGTATTACGTCACGCAAAAATGACCCTTTTTAGCCCCCCCCCCCCCTCCCCCATGTCACACTTTTCACATGGTAAAATTTTTAAATAAACACAGGTTGTTGAATTAAAGTTTACATTATGTAAATAATGCAATTGGTGATAAATTATATTTTTTTTGACGTACCCAACCATTAAAAATCCTTGGTAGAGAGAAATGGATGCGAAGTAAAATACCGCAGAGAAGATAGCTTGCATCGTTGAAATAATAAGTCCACGATGAAGAACAAATTGGCTAAGCGCAGCTGATCTCTTGTAACTTCTTCTTCCATGAACCAGTAACAAATTCGCTAAATTGGAAAATTGGGGAATAGAAAAATCAGCAGCAAGTGACGCTTGCCTTCCCTCGAGTCCTTCTAGCCCAATGCCTAAAAAAATTAATTATCAATTTAAAATCTTGAAATACAACACAAGTTATTAATAAAAAAGCACTTTTTAATTTTCGTAAATTGTTGGATTTCATCAAAATTTTTGTTCATTCAAAATTAAAAAGTAGCTTATTAAATAAAATGTGCCAAATTTGCTAAATTATAGTACCTTTCATTTAAAAAGATTATAATGTATATCATTAACATCCATTCTAAACTAAGACATTTTAATATGACTTTTGTAGTAAAATAAAAATCAAATAAAATATTTTTAAACGTTCTTCGTATTGAGTAATAAAGTTAAAATTCGAAATTTTCTACGCATATAACAAAAATAATATTATAATCTAAATTTTTTAAACTTTGCAAATTAAATCACAGCAATGAATATTTTAGAAATACTTAAAAGAACACTTTTATAATTATTTTAATATTATTAGAAAGGGCTGTCAAAAAATTCAAAAATTTAAATTTCAGAAAAACTACAAATACTGGAAAATAATGGAAAAACAAGGAAATATTTTTTGAAAATATTGAAATTAAAAACAATTTTAGAGAATAGAGTACAACAAAAGAAGGAATATTAATTAAAAAAATGAAAAATTTTAAAAGATCTATAAAGTAGTGAAAAAATTGATGAAAAGTGAGAAAATTGAAGAAAATCGACAGAAAAGTCAAAAAAATCCAGGAAATTAATAAATAAACAAATAAAAGAGAAACTAAGAAAATAAATTAAACATGTAGAGAATTTACAAAACGTTTTAAAAATATTGACTAGGAAAAAGTTATTGAACATTTACGAAAAATGAAGATAATCTGGAAAAATTAGAAAGTCAAAAAGTTTTCTTTTAATTATACGAAAATGAATAAGAAAATCTACTAAAAGATCTAAAACTATTTGAAATTGAATAAAAAAAGGAAAGACAGAGATAATAAGAGATACTAAGAGAAAATAAGAAATTTAAATAGAAAATCAAAGTCTTTGAAAAAATAAGTAAATTTAAGGAAAATTGAAAACGCTTTATGAAAGATAAGGGAAAAAAATAAAAACATTTACAAAAATAAAAAATTATAAGAAAATGTCAAAAAACTTCAAAATTTTCAAACTAATGCAGAAACTAGAAAATTGGAAAAAATCTATTACAAAACGTGAAAATGTAAAAAGAGTGAAAAGGCTATACTTAAAAATGAACACGAGAAAATTTTTTGCAAGACGATGAAAAAGTTACAAAATTAAATAATAAAAAAAGAAGTGGATGATTCTCCTGAAAGGGACCTGTTTTCCTTTAAAACAGTAACAAATGCCTTTTTTGAATTTAATTACCTTTTTTTCATAAATAAGTTCCTAAATACATTTAAAATGGAAAATTCAAATTGCGCAAAATTAATTTTCAAAAATTCTACATTTTCTAATATTTTTACTAACATTATGATAAAATGATATTTTTAGGTTATATTGTCGAATATTTCGATATTTATTTATTTGTAAACATTTAAAAATATGCTGTTATTAATTAGAAAACAAGACTTTCTTTCAGGAGAATCACCCATGTAATAAAAAAAACGATAAATCGACTGAATGATCTTAGAAATAAAGTCTAAAAAAAATTACAATAGTCTACATAAAAAAATAAAATTAGAAAGATAAAAAAAATAAAAAAATTAGAAACATCAATAAATGAAGAAATCTAGAAAAAAGAATTATAGATTTTTCGAAAAGAGAGAAATTAAAAAAAATGCAAGTTTTTTAAGAAAGGAGAAAATTTTAAACCAGTGGAACCAGTGGAAGATTATGTTCATTTCATGAATATTTTGATTTCTCCAAGAGAAAAAATTTTAAATGTAAAGAAACTAACATTGACATCTTTCTCATAAATTTTTGATATTTCAAATTAATTAGAACTTAAAAATTGTTTTCCCCTGACTTTTCCATACCAAATAAAGTTCCCTGACTTTTCCAGGTTTCCAGAAAGCGTAGCAACCCTGTAGTTTTAAAATTGGAGAAAAATTTGAAAAATAGTGTGAAAAAGAATCGTCTTTAAATTACCAGCATCGGCTGCCTGGATCATCGAGACGTCATTTCCTCCATCACCAATTGCCGCCGTTCTTTTGCCAGTGTGCCTTTGAATGAGACTGACAACTTCTGCCTTTTGCGTTGGAGAACAGCGACAGCAGACAACAGCAGGAGAACTGCAGGCTAATTCTAAAAATTCATGTTCATAATACTGCAAACACACTTCCAAAGATTCGCCGCTTATTATTAAAGCGCAATCTTGCTTTTTCCGGAACGTATTTAACTCTAAATGTGCATCAGTTCTTGTGACAACAGACTTGAAAATGTGAAGGCCCTGGGTTCGAGAAACTAGACGAGAAGATTTCGCGATGCAGGTCGCCGTTTCCATTTTGTCCCCAGTCAACATCCATATCTGCAATTATTATTATTATTATTATTATTATTGTTATTATCATTATTATTATTATTATTATTAATTCAAAATAGAGTTTAGATAAATTAGATTTTAGACTAATTTATATTAAAATCATTGTAATATCATTTATTTTATAACAAAGGGTTTTTAGATAAATAATAAAATAGTAAAAAGACATGTTTAAAAAACAGAATTTATGTTTATTATTTATTATTTTATATAATAATCTTTTTAATCATTCTTTCTGTCCACACCTGAAGTTGGTCGTTTTTACTTTCAATTGTTTTTCGAAAGATTCTAATATTTCATTGTTTTAAAAAATGTACCTATTAAATTCACTAGAGAGTATAAAAAGTCGAGTTTCTCGATTCCCCTACTTTTGCGCCCTTGTTGCATAAATAACTATTCTCTAGAATTTTAATACATTTAAAATTGCTTAAAATTACTTTTTTAAAAATATTTTGAAGTAGTCTGAAGTATCATAATACTTTTAAAATATTTTCAAGTATTGGAAAGTATTTGAAAATAATTTATAGTAATTTTAGGTATTTCAAATATTTTGATGTATTTTTTTTAAAATTTTAAAGCAGTTCTAAATATTTTGAAGCGTTTTGAAGTCGATTGAAGTATTATAATACTTTAAGTTCATTTAAAAAAAACTAATATTTTTAAATATTATAATACTTTTAAAATATATTTAAAAAACTAATGCTAATATTTTTAAACACTTTAAAATATTTTGAAGTTTCTTAAAGTATATTAAAGTAATTTTAAGTATATTTCAATATATTGAAGTAGTCTGAGGTGTGATTTAAAATATTTTGCAGTATTGGGAAAGGTTCGGAAATATTTTGAAGAATTGTGAAGTATTTTGAAATAGTTTAAAGTGATTTTAAGTATTTTTAAATTCTTTTTAAATATTTTGATGTGTTTCTTAAAAGTTTGAAGAATTTTTAAATATTTTGAAGTAGTTTGTAGAAGTCATTAGTATAAATTATAATATGTACTTTTCAAATATTTTAAAAAAAGTTAAATTAAAGTAAAATTAAAATTAAAGTAAAAATTTTAAAAATCTAAAAAGTTCCGAACGTTCAAATTGTTATCCTTCTATTTTTAAAAGTTCAAATTTGTCCTAAAATAGTATTTTAAAGCATTGGGAAATATTTGGAAACAGATGATAGTAATTTTAAGAATTTTAAATATTTTTTTGAAGTTGTCTGAAGTTTTATAATACTTTTAAAATATTCAAAAAATAAAAAGGTAATTATGCAGTTAAGGGGCTCCACTCCAATTTTTAATATTTTCCATCGGGATAAAGTTTAAATAGTGTATTTCAATAACATTTTTAATAATTTGGTGGGGGAGAATGAAAAAGTTAAGTATTTACGTAAGTTACGTAAATTAAATATTTTTCCTATTAATAAGCTTTTCACAAAACGAAG
>WNHD01020778.1:0-11048 GCA_011057455.1 Ganaspis sp. Gsp50
TTAAATAAGTTAAAAACTGAGCAATCTTTTAAAAATAGTTGACATTTCATATATTTTTTCAATGGAAAATCTAGGTACCCGGTTTTACCCCACCGGTGGAGCAAAACCGGTAGGGCTGCACACGAGACGAGAATTTCGAGACGAGACGAGACTTTTGCATGTAGAGTCTCGTCTCGTGTGCAGAAACACTTAAGTAAAATACACCTAACAACTTAATATATACGAGTTAGGTAAAAATTACTTAAGTACTTAAGTGAAATCTATTTAAAAAGTTAAGTAAATTTTACCTAACTACTTGAGTAAATAATCTATTGCTAAATATATTGCTTAACATTTTAGGTATATTTTACTTGAGAACTTAGGTAAAAATTACTTAAGTGAGGTTAGGTAGATTTTACTGAACTATTTTAGGTAAAACTTTTCTTGTGATTTTTCTCCGTGTAGGACTAATAAAATTTTTGTAAGATAGTTTTTTTGTAAACGAGCTTTTTGCACAAAGTACCCGGTTTTGCCCCACCTTCCTCTATTTCTGAATTAAAGAAATTAACAAAATTATACATAAAATGTATAATCTTAATATTAAATGTAACATATATATACAACAATTACGTTTACATGTAATGACATACAAATCATATTTGACATCAAATTATAAGACAATTATATGAAGATTTATGAGGAAAAATACCAGAAATATAGTAGTATTAAACTTTGATTTAAGAAATTATAAATTTTTATATTCTTTATTTTCTATTGTGCACTTCCATTCAACAGAAGATAGCAATAAGTAATTGGGCTACGAAATCTTCTGAATAAGAAAATTATTTCTAAATCAGCTTTTTCTTTCTTGCAGTAGTAAGCGCAAAAAAGTAGGTGGATCTCCCTATATCAGGCATCATTTTCCTAAAATGTCTTTTCTTTCTTCGTCTATTGCTTTTATCTAAATTTCCCTTTCGTAGCGTCCATGTTACTTTTTCTTTTCCACCCATTTCATCTAGATCTAAAAAGTGAAATGTGTTCCTAGGAAAATCACAAAAAGGAGAATTGTTCGCATGCTTCCAATCACTATCCTTTGATTCTTTTGAAAAAGCTCCTTTCAACAAAATAATCTTGATCGTAATCAAAATCTACCAAATTTCTTTTATTCATTTATTTAATTTAATGACAATGTATATTTCGTTTCTTTTTTTGGAGTGTATTCTTTTTCCGGTTTCGATTCTTTTTCAAACTTGAAATTGAGAAATACAAATTGAAAAGTTCTTTAATATTTGTTCGGATACATTTTTTTGCTGAACAAATTAAATTAGACTATTTATCTCAAAATTTTGAGATTATTGCAGTCTAGTTTCTAATCTATTTCATAAAGATTCTTTATTATATGCGCTTTATTTATTTTTCCTTAAAGTCCTATTCTTAAGAGCACCCAATCAATTAACTTCAGATCCTTTTCAAATAATCAAAAAAACTTCAAAAATCACCTTTACTGTGATTCATTTGAACAGGCCCTGTTTTTCTTTTTAGTTTACCATAAGCTAATTTTAGACCCTAAAGCAGATTTTGAAAAAGCTATTATACTTTTCAATTCAAAAAAGATATTACCAGAGAATATTTTAATGTAACAAATTTTTGGTTCATAAAATCAAGGGTTAAAAATGAATTGTTTCTTTCAAGGGGAACGAACTTTTTTTTTCACATAATTTATTTTTAATAATGTTTTCATAGTTAGAAATATTGTACTATAAAGCACAGTTTTAGAATTGAAAGAATTAGGTACCATATGAAAACCTATTTTCAAGTCTATTTTGATGATAAAAAAGGAGAAAATTTTGATTCAAGCAAATATTTAATTCAAAATGAGTTTAATGCAACATTAACCACTTTTAATCACACAGCTTATTATTATGGACATAATTGCTTATTTAATTGTCTACAATTACATACACTTAGCAGTCATATAATTACATTTAAGTGTAAATGTTTATATTGCACGAAAATAATTATATGTAATTTTCATGATGCAATTATTAAACTTTCTTTAGATAAAATATTTATCTTCATCAATTTGGTAACTCTTTTATATAAAATCATTAATTTCACAATTTTTTATGGAGTTTTGCAATGGTTGAGAATCGTGAATGCATATTAATCTCGCGTAGTTTCAGGAGTTGCGAGTTCATCTAATAATCGAATGTAGTAACTAATAGAAGTTAGCAGTTGAGTTTGTTTGACATACGTACCAGAATTTACGAAATTGTCGTTTACAAAGTCGACGTTGGGTTTGTTTAGAGATTAGGAGTGTTTCTGATGAGAGAGCAGAGGTTATTTGTTACTGGCAAGGGAGAACTTTACTCTCCAATAAGAGAATATGCGTAAAATAGCATTTATATGGTTTATTACTTCTACAACTTGTTATTGTATATCCGAGAATTTTTAAGGTTTTTCAAAATACGTACGGGTCATTATTCGGGATATAATTACAATTGAAGAAAATTGTACGCTAAAAATTGAAATTTGCAATAAAATTATATATTAGAATTAAAGAAATAGAGAGTTTAAGTGTATAGTTTACTCTTTTTTATAGAAACTGACCGTATGTACATGTAGTCTTTGAAGTCGTTGTGAGAGTTTACGATCTAACTTTAACGACTTCTGGCTATACAGTGACGCTGGATTATTCGACATGTCACTCTTGAAGCCTTACGACTCGCTTTACTGCAAACAGCCATTATTCTTATTCTGTATCTGATTCGCTTGATTCTTCTACTCTACTATTATGTTCATGAAAAAAGAGTAAAAAAACTCTCGAAAACGGTTTGACAAGGAGATGAAAAACTGGAGAAATGAAAAAAAGCAGAATTTATCGCAAAAACGATAAATTATCGTGGAATTCATTTCACAATTATATTTTAATGAAATAAAAGTAAGGAGTAAAAAGAAAAGTACAAGAAATAAAACAATGCTTCCCTATGAGGAATCGAAAAGAAGTTTCTCTATACAATAATTATAAAACAATAATTAATGGAAACAATAATTAATATAAAATAAAATTCTATTACTGAATTATACAAATACTTTTCTATAGTTATTATACTTATAATACTTATAAGTATTATAATTATATTATTTAGATATTACTTATACAATACTGATTTAGTTATTACTTAATATAATACTTATTTAGTTTTTGTGAAACTAAATACAAAATATGGATACATTTTATCAGTTTTATTGACAATGGTAACTCAAAGATAGATGGGTGTCTTTATCTCGATAATAGCGTTGATACTTGAATATAGTTTCTCGCGTATGTCTGAGTAGATATGAAAAGTTTATCTCGCTGTTAAATAATATATCTAGATCTGTGAAGTAAAGATGCGTTTAAAGCCCATTTATGGCAAATGAGATTTTATACATTTAATATGTCTATAATTCATAAATTTCTCTCGTAGTTGCCATTTATACAACTTCGATTCTGTTTAGCCTTCAATGCAAGCAAAATCCGTGATAAATAATCCGCTTATGCCAACCAAGTGCTACTTAATCCTGGTATCTTGATACAAATCTTGGCATTCCTCTCTGGGCGGACGATAGAGTTTCAGCAGCATGAGAGAATAGAAAATAGAGGGGATGATAAGCTCCAGTAATCGACTTGTCGCTGACTCTGCGCAGCATTACATCCTAAAGATGATGAGAATGCAAGATTAGACAGTTTTACGAATATATTATAAATTCACCTCTGGCATGTGTACAAATGAGGTTGTACCCTATATTTCTATTACGTTTCAATTTATTTTTTAAAATTACAATATATACAATTTCAGCAACACTTGTCAAATTTTTATACTCGTTTCACTGCAAAAACTGATGTCTTGAAATAAGACATCAAGTGTCTTATATACACTTGATGTCTTATTTCAAGACATCAGTTTTTGCAGTGTTGTTTTTCGTTTCTTGTTCTTTCAAAATTTCATTTTGAACAATTTCAAAATTTTTACCTTCAGGTCCAACAGTTGTGACCAGAATCCAATCATGTGCCCTTTTAAAATCCGAAGCCTCAATTGAAGTTTCAATTAGCTTAGTTTCTATCAAGGTATACATAGAAACCGAACCTAATAATTTTCAACAAGTTTTTATTCCACTTTCACTGTTTTCTTCATTTAAGAGAGAGTCAATAATATATTCGACTAGTCCAGTTTGTCAAATAAAGTAAACAGTATAGTGGTAGACCTTAAATACATCCGGATACATCTCTAGATTATAGTATAAGTAAATTTATCTTGTAATGTTTTAATCCTTTCAGCAAATGAAGTGCTTCATGAGAGAGCTTTCAGATTTGCATTCCGAATTCGCGGAATTCGCTTTTGGATGGTTTTGAAGAGTCTTATTTAGATTTAATAGTCTTATTGCTAGATTCTCTCAAGAAACTCTTACTCTCAGCTTACACTTGAACTCGTCTCTTGTAATAAGACGATCATTTCTCAGTTGTAATGTGATAATTAGTTAAACACAAAGACTACTGTTTCACATTATTATCTTCAAGTATAGTAGATACTATTTTTAACCAGGCGTGTTATTTATCTAATTATTTTTAGTAATTATTAAATTTTAATAATATAGTAAAACAACAACAACCAAAATATTCGTATTATTATTAATAATGATAAAACAGAACTTCCTCTATGAGGAAAGAATATAAATAAAATGATTTAGCATAATTATGTTAACTCTTCGTCTTTTACATAATTAGATTTACTCTCTAAAATTGAATAAGCGAAATTTCGCTAATTCACAGTTATAAGTATACCACCGATTCAAAAAGCGTATATACGCTGAGAATCAGCGAAAATACAGCGTATATATACGCTTTTTGAATCGGTGGTATACTTATAGCTGTGAATTAGTGAAATTTCGCTTATTCATTTTTAGATAGTAATACATTTAATTAGATGAATTAAAAATTATATTTTAAGGCTCATTTGTGTCAGTAAGATTATTAGTTGAAAGCAAGGTGGACAATTTCTAATAAGGAGGGTTTCAAATGAAAGATCTACTATATTGTTTTGAGTGGATAGGTGTTGGGAGAACTAGCTACTGTAAAACCAGCATTTCATTACAAGGTTTATTACACCTGCGAATTAGGTTGGTGTTTTACGAGGTGTACTTCTTATCGTTCAGTGCAATTTTATGGACTTCTTGTTAAAAAAAAGTCTCGAGTATTTAAGATTCGTGGACGAAATCTCAACTGAGAAAAAATCATTGTTATATTTATAAAAGATAATCGTTATACTTAACAGGTTTATCAAATTAAAATTAGTAAGTATTCTAAAATAATTAAATTGAAGTTACAAGAACAGAGAATATACAAATACAATAAGAATACACTTTTCATAGTCAAATTATATATACCTGGTTGAAGTCCACAACGTTTTATCAACGAAAACATTTTTTTAAAGAATTAATTATCACCAAAATTATATTCCTTGGATATATTTTATACCTCTATGTACACTCAAAATAAGTTTTATAGTTTTTTAAAATATCTATATAATGTCTAAAGAATATAATTTTAATAGATAATTTTAAGAAATTAAAAATTTTCGTTGATAAAACGTTGTGGACTTCAGCCTGGTAATTATATAGTAGTTTGAAAATTAAAATTTACTGTCGATTAAAGGCGATTACATTTTATTTTTTATGTTAAGATAAGATATTGATATAGATTTTCGAAGCATTGATTGTGAAATATACCTTCTGCTATTAAACTCATTTCCATTTCGTTATATAGCTTTTCTACACTGAAAAAAATAAATAGCTGATTCAGACAACGTATGGCAGTTCCACCAATACGTGTACCTAACCTAGTCACAATTATGACTAGATTAGGTACGTTGTCTGAATCAGCTATTTATTTTTTTCAGTGTAAAACCTATTTTAGTTAGTTTATTTAAAAGTATCAAATTGATATCAAGTTGATACTTTCAAAAAAACTGGTCTTAAAATGGTCGGATTTTATTTTTTGTCCAATCAAACTCAGAGTTATTAACACATTTCTGATAAATATATGTGACACTGTTCGTATTAATTAAATAAAATGATAAATAAAATAAATCAATCGAAAACTCCAATTTGACATATTTTACAGTTCTGATAAGAATTCACTATACTTTCTTCCGTAATGTGTCAATAGTGCCTTGTTGAATGTACACGTACAAGCAATTCAAATAAACGTCATCCAAAAGTCTGTCACTACAATGTCTACTAACTTTTCCAACTTTTTATAGCTTATTTTGATTCTGCATCAAAGTGGTATAGTTCAGTTCATGAATAACATCCATGTATTTCGTATGAAATGGAAAAGAAAAGACTTTCTGTGAGGGAAACTTTTCTGACTTGAGGTTTGATTTCAACTTTATCAGTAGCAGTTGAGTATTTGAGTATCTTTTTACTTTTGCTGGCACCTTCAAGTTTTCGCGATAGCTGTAAGTACAAAGAGTTACTTAACATGTACTTGGAATTCTTATCGTTCAAATAAGCGACATTTTTATTTGATCTTCTTTTAAATTCAAATTTATTTTAAAATCTAAATTTGCAAATCAAATCAGTTTTGTCTATGTATAGAAAGAATCTTTAATAAACTATGTTTTCAAATTAAATATATCGTATATTTTAATTCTATCTTGAAACAAGTTTTTTATCATTTAGAATTAAAGTTTAGTTTAATTTTGCTACGCACGTGTTCAATGAAACATTTATGACGTTAGGTGGAACTTAAATTTAAGCATATTCGATTTTCCTTTTCATAAATCAGTTATCTTAAACTTACAGATGTATTCAAAGGCTATAAAACCTTTGAAGCCTTTATAACATTTGAATTCTTGAAATTATGATAATGTAGACGAAACTTTTATAATTTACTGCGTGAATTTAATAAGATAATATTTAATCTTTATTTTATACTCTATAGAGTAGAATCTATTATAATAATTAATCAATAAGAGTGTTTATAGATGTTTCAATCTTCGAAAAAAAATAATTGATTACTTATAAACAATTTCAGATAAAATGATAGAAATAAAATTCAAAGATTTATAAATGTCAATTTCAGATAAAATGATAGAAATAAACTCCAAAGATTTATAAATATTTTTAATTGTATATTTTTAATATACCTATATATGATATATGTAACAATGCTGCAGTCGTGAAAACTTTTATCAACAATTGTTGTTTTATATTTCATCATACATTTCTCTATTACTTCTATACTTTTATGACTAAAGTTATATTGGATTTTCTTTTCTATTTCTGTTTCTTCTAAGAAGAAATGTAAAAAAATCCAACTTTTATAGAAAATGGAAAATATGTCAAGGTTTTTAAAACTATTAAAAAGATTATGTGTTTGAAATTATCAACGTTCATCTGAAAATTCTCCGAGAATGTGTTCACTTAATTTATTTAACATCTGCATAAAAAAGCACCTGTGCCTCTGGAACATGCGTTAATTCACAACCTCTTTTCTATTCTTCTGTCTTTTATCTTAGTGAATTAATTTTAAAAAGTGAGTTTTAAAACTAATTAGGTTTAATGATATTCAAAGAATAGCATAACGACAATCTAATTTTCAAGACCATGACAACCTAGAAAGTTAGGTTAATCCGATTATTCGTTCGGTCTCACTCTGTTTTGTAAGTTTAATCTTGTATTTCGTCCTTGTCTTTCTCATTGCTTTGCTATCATGTGAAGAGGATGTTCATAGAAGTTGCGCGTTTCCAACTGGCATAATTCCAAAAACTACTATCTCTTTTTTTGTACTTTTAGATGAATCACGGGCAGGGAAGAACGTTCGTACAGATTTATTGCGCGAGTCACTCTGTATTGAGCACTGTTAGTTCTCTTGTTCACTAGGCATTTCAATACATCTCTTGATTGCCATGTCAATACTATAGGTCGGCCACTGTCTTATCGGGAACCTGCAGTGAAATTGGTTTATCTCGTTTCTAGATTTTGCGATATTGTTTCTTTTTGCCATAAAATAACCCCATTTGGCTGTATGAATAACGAAAGAAATAAACGGCAGAACTTCATTTAAAAAATTAGTCTTACCATTCAAGACCCTTTTCCTTGCCCTTTTGGAAGGCTACAATAAAAAAGGTTTAAAAAATCAGGAAATATCGCAAGCATCAATTAGATATCAATTAGATATCAATAAGAATCAATAATTATCAATTAATTTCGATTTAAAAATACTTTTCAGGGATTTTTGTGACAAATAGTTTACATTTCAATTTCTTTCTATATTGGTTCGTTTGTTCTTTTTCATGTTCTTCTTTTCATTGTTCACTTGTTTCTTTTTTAATATATGAATAATATAATATTATTGATAGTTTTTCAAGATCATTTATATATGTGCATATTGTTTCATGCACCATATTTTTGCGTATAACATATACTAAGATTATATCATCTCAGATTAAATTGAAGGAACATACCATTTCTGAAATAGAGTATTTTTTCTTTGTTTCTGTTTTGTAGGTTAGCAACTTTTAAAGCAAAATAACAAAAACATAAGCAAATTTACATATCTGTTTGTATTTGTTTTTACTAGAAATAATTCTCATTTTAATGAATTTCTTGATATAAATTGCTATAACTTAATTTACTGAAATTTATTTAAATAATTATTAATTTATTTTATGCAATATTGATTTAAATTGAGTTAATAAACATCTGATACTACACTGAAAAAAATGTCTGGTTAACTTAACCAGAAAGGAATGTTAAATATGCCCTTACTATTTTTTCTGGTTAAATTAACTAGAATTCTGGTTATTTAATCAGAAAAAATAGTTAGGGCATATTTAACATTCCTTTCTGGTTAAGTTAACCAGACATTTTTTTCAGTGATAAATAATTTGAAAATTATTTTGATCTTAAAACCAAAGAAACTCCAAAACTTAATAAAATTATTAAAATTATGATTTATTATTTAAAATACATTAACAGGTATATGAAAACATAAATAAAGATACAATATTTACAATTATGCAAAATAAAGTATTGTATTAATGGTTTTATGAAATATACGGTTATAATCTGCGAGTGAAGCTTTATTGTCGAGAGGGAAGTTGTAACAGAATTACAACTTGATTACGTAAGCTTACCACTGATTTCACTGAATTAGATTAATTAATAAATTAGTATTATTCTTGTCTGCTGTGAGTTGCGAAAAATAAATTGCTGAATCACTCACTTCACAATCAATGTACTCAAATTGATGCAGAATCATTGCGCGAGAGTTTAATAGAATTATGCCTTTTGGATTCATTACAAACAATTGAAGAAACTTTCTATTATACAGTGAAAGCATGCATATATTTAATTTCACAAAGCTTTTCTATATATTCTTCTTCTAAAGTATAGATGTGTGGAAATTGATTTTCTTTTTTGGCAAATATTTTTTTATACCTTCCATAATGTAAATATAATATAAGAGTGGTTCATTATTTGTAATTTTCGATGTCGAAAATTACAAACAATAATGCTTTGGAGTGTTTTTTTTAACTTCACGCAAGTTCTTGTGAATGGTTTTAAAGTAAGTTTTTTTATATAATTAACTTTCTTTACTAAAGAGTTTTAGAAACTTTTTGGAAGAAACTATAATAATTGTCTACTTTCTGGATATAAATTCGTTTACTTTCAATCACTAATAGATAGGAAGGCCGTTTAAAATCTCTTCTCACAATATCTTTCAATCATTGCGCCTGACTTTCGTAGAGATACCAGATCTTCCTCGAAAAAATTCGAAACTTTCACAATTGGAAATCACGCGTCTGAACATCGAAACCGGTTATATGTAAAGACAGATCAAAGAACTTAGACCTTTTCAAAGATTAATTTTAAATTACTGCCAAATGTCGGAATCTGTGTATATACTTTTTTATAATATTCACAGTCATTTGTCAAGAATACAAAAGCGAATGCGAATTAAAATATAAATATATTCAATTTTACCAAAATGGACAAGAAATGTGTAAACTTATAACATAAGATTTTCTTTCTCCGTATCTTTTATTTCGTTTTACTTAAAATCTCGTTTAAATCCTTTCGATTATTTTGTGTTTATCCGTATATCTTAAAATTTGCTTAAATCATTAGTATAGTTCAAGTAAACGCTGTTTAAATTTATTAATTTTTTGAATTAAGAAAAAATGCCGAAATTCCAAAGACAAGAGTCATTTATGTAAATATTTAAAACTGCTTTTGAATTACAAATTTGTAGAAATATGAGGATAGTGTAAGTGGCAATTATCGATAATTTATTCATTTGTTTCTTTACTTAATATTATTCGCGGTTTTTTCAAAAAGTACATATTTTGTAATACATTATACTCACACAAAACCTGAGGACATTGAAATAATGTAAAATAACATCATTTTTTTATCATTTCTAAAAGTTGATTCAAGATATGTTATTATTTTGCATATATCATTTTAATCTCTGTGCTTTTTATGCATTAAAGAAAATAGAACTTTAGTTGAACTAAAATTCACTTTTTTAAATACAAATATCTATAATTATAGAGATTATAATAATATACATGTATCTTTATAGAGATATTAATGGTACTGTACATGTAACAAAATGTACTTATGTCTTCAAGACATTTGTGGGTTTTAAGAAATCTATCAAAATTTTTTACTAATTTATGCACTACAAAAGCAGTTGTCTTGATTTAAGACGTTTAGGTGGTCATTTTTAAGACGTTTATTCGCGTCTTAAAATTTGGACCAATAAGGAATCATCTTACGTTATTTCCGTCAATCAGGAATAAACCCTAAATGTCTTAAATGTCTAAACGTCTTGAAACAAGACACCTGTTTTTGCAGTGTATACACTGTAAAAAAAAGAGTTAAAAACTAACTCCCCAGGGGATTCTATATAAAAGTCGCACTCTTTGGGAGTTAAAGAAAAAGGAGTTAACAAAACTTGATAAAAGTGATGTTCTATTTTAAGTCATAAGGAGTTTTTTATATTGCAAAATCGTGTT
>WNHD01020955.1:0-14827 GCA_011057455.1 Ganaspis sp. Gsp50
TAATACTCAAAGTGGGGTGCTTTTTTCTGGGGAATCGAATGCAAAAAGAATAATTTGAATAAAGTTTCCGGAACACTGTCAAATTTGCAAAAACATGAAACATGATTTTTTTTAGTGCAAGTCAACATTGATGAGCACTTTTTGTTAAAATTTATATTGATCCAAATAAGTGTAGTGTTTCTAATAAGCACAAAATTTTAGCTTTTCTTATACTGAAACGAATGCAAAAAGAAAAAATAAAAAAAAATTTCAGGAACACAGTCAAATTTGCAAAAACATGAAACGTGAATTTTTTTAAAAATTCAAATTGAATCTTACTTTTTTCTAAAATTCTAATTGATCCAGGCAAGTGTCAAAAACGTTATAATACTCAAAGTGGGGTGCTTTTTTCTGGGGAATCGAATGCAAAAATAATAGTTTGAATAAAGTTTCCGGAACACTGTCAAATTTGCAAAAACATGAATCATGATTTTTTTTAGTGCAAATCAACATTGATGTGCACTTTTTGTTAAAATTCATAGTGATCCAGATAAGTGTAGTGTTTCTAATAAGCATAAAGTTTTAGCTTTTCTTATACTGAAACGAATGCAAAAAGTAAAATTCAAAAAAAGTTTCAGGAACACAGTCAAATTTGCAAAAATGTAAAATGTGAATTTTTTTAAAAAATGCAAATTGACTTTTACTTTTTCCTAAAATTCTAATTGATCCATGCAAGTGTCAAAAACGTTATAATACTCAAAGTGGGGTGCTTTTTTCTGGGGAATCGAATGCAAAAAGAATAATTTGAATAAAGTTTCCGGAACACTGTCGAATTTGCAAAAACATGAATCATGATATTTTTTAGTACAAATCAACACTGATGAACACTTTTTGTTAAAATATATATTGATCCAGATAAGTGTAGTGTATCTAATAAGCATAAAATTTTAGCTTTCTTATAGTGAAACGAATGCAAAAAGAAAAAATAAAAAAAAATTCAGGAACACAGTCAAATTTGCAAAAATATGACTCGCACACACGCCTACACACATTCATACATCCGGACGTTTGATCAGGGAGTCATATGATACATTTATATGTAAAGGAAATTTTATTAAGAGCATTTTTTAAAAAAGTTAAATGTGAATGAAAACAAAGCTTCCTTTTGAGGAAGCAAAAACAATCTCTTAAATGAACTATCTTGAGAGAGAATTTTAACTAATATATTAATATATAAACTTCAACTAATTCAAATCTTAATGAATACAAACTTCAATTTATTGCAATTAAACAATCTAAATCCGAATTAGTTTAAAATTGCTCACTAATTTCAATTAGTACAAATTTTCAATAATTTCCGGTTTTAGCAATTTTCCTCTAAAATTTTAGTATAAACAAGAAGAAAAACTGATAAATCAAATCGTGAATGTTTACTAAAAATTAGCAAAAATGTCTATTGATTCAAATTAAAGGCAGATTATTAATTGATTTTAGAGTTAAAGAGATGAATTTTGAAAAAGTTTTTCGTTGCATAATTTGAATAATATACAATGGGAGAAAAGTTTTCTTGATTTGATGCGAAAATGAATTAGATCTAATCGACTTTATGCTTAGATTGGGACCTAGAATAATTATGTATTCTTCATTCAAGAATAATTATTCTTGATTCAAGTATTTATTCTTGATTCAAGACTAACTATTTTTGAATCAAACTTAAAAATGCTTGTAATAAATTGAAAATATTCTTAAAACAAGAATACATTGTATAGGTACACTGAGAAAACGGCTGTTAATATAGCACCTGCAAACTTAGTTGCTGAATTTAACCGAGTAAAACGGTTACTTATAAACAACTGATGATTATATGTAAACGTGGTATTCGGCTAAATTTAATCAGATGTAATAATTTTTTTAAAATAAAATTTTTTTTAAAAAGAATACAAGTAATAAATGTCTATAAATATAAACGTGTGTAAATCAGTACAGTATGTGTTTAAGCACACTTATATGCATACAAAGTTGCTCTAGTAATGACGAGCAATTTTCAGACGATGAATCGAAAACTTCAAAAGTTCCTGTCATCCACGTTTATTAGTCTCGTGACCCTCGACCCTCCTACTCAGTAAGGGACACACGATCCCTTTCATTTCGTGCACCTTTTGAATTAAACACCCAAAACTTTACAGTTGCCAACATCTTGAAATTATCAGTCTGGATCTTCATCAATGGGGAATGAAAATTTGTTTTTAGCTTCTTGTGTAAAATAGCCAGCAATGGGTTATATTAATTTCAAATCTGTTTTGAAAAGCAGCAAAACTAGGGAGAAGGAAATTCAGATTAAGAATAAGACGAAAATTGAAAAAAAGAATGAGAAAAAATTGAAAAAAGAATGAGAAAAATTGAAAAATGAATGAGAAAAATGGAAAAAAGAATGAGAAAAAATGGAAAAAAGAATGAGAAAAAATTGAAAAAAGAATGAGAAAAAATTGAAAAAAAATAAGAAAAATTGCAATTTGAAAAATGAAAATAGAAACAAAGAATACGATAAATAGGAAAATATAATAAGAGGCGAAAAATGATAATAAAAATAAAAAAACGATCAATAGAAAGCACAAGAAAATGTGAAGAGTAAAAAAAGTAGGAAAAGTAGGCAAAAGAAGACAAAAACTCGAAAGGATACGCAAATTTAGGGAAAATGAAAATTAACAGAAATACTTAAAATATTATTTTAAACGGAATGTTGAAATATTGAATGCCTAATTATGTAAAACTAAAAACTAAATAGATAGAATGAGGCTGAACTGTTCTATAGTCATAAAAGCAAATTAAATTGGATTTCCCATCCACAACCTCTTTTTCAACTCGGTTTCCCAAAAATAGAAGAATTTAAATTGAAAATGACTAGAACGGAGTTTTATTCTTTTTAAATTAATTCCCCCTTTTTCAGAAAAACTGCGGTTGCGATAGAGACATTCTTTCAATTTACGTTGTGTTTCATTTATTTCAACGAATGTTCCCTTCGTAATAAAGAAATAATCAACAATGAATCAACCATGAATTTACCTCTTCACATCAATTTAAACAATTCAAAATCGAAAACATCCAATCGAAAAAAGTCCATTTTCTAAATCCTTCAAAATCAAACTAAGAAAATTTGTCTATTTCACAGATGGTTTTAAACTTTGCAAAAGATCGACAAATTAATTCTAGTCGATTAATATTTAAAACCTAATTATCTAATTTTAAAAATCGAAGAGTGTTTAAAATAACACAAAGATGGTTAGAACTTTTGATGGTTTCTATCCATACAGCTTTTTTGGCATCCAAAAATCTTGGTGGATTTTTACAGACAACCGGAAAATATTAATTTTTTACACTATTACATCTATTCTAGTCGACTAATATTTAAAACCTAATTATCTAATTTTAAAAATCGCAGAGTGATTAAAATAACAAAACGATGTTTAGGATTTTTCATGGTTTCTATCCATACAGCTTTTTGGAATCCAAAAATCTTGGTGGAATTTTAGAGACAACTCGAAAATATTAATTTTTTACACTATTACATATACATCTATTATAGTCGACTAATATTTAAAACCTAATTATCTAATTTTAAAAATCGAAGAGTGTTTAAAACAACACAAAGATGATTAGAACTTTTGATGGTTCCATTAATATGAAAAACTTAATTATCTTTTTGTGCTCCTAAATAATAATTTATAGTACAAATAATTAATCGTCAAATAGTTCATAGTATAAATAATTAATGGTACAAATGTTTAATAGTACAAATAATGAATAGTACAAATAATGAATAGTACAAATAATGAATAGTACAAATAATGAATAGGACAAATAATGAATAGTACAAATAATGAATAGGACAAATAATGAATAATGCAAATAATGGATAGGACAAATAATGAATAGGACAAATAATGAATTTTTTCGTGTTCCGAAATATCCAATGCTTACGTCTATAAGAAAATGAACTGAGCAATTGACAGTTGAGAAAGAGACTACCACTGGTTGTGTCATCTGTATATGTCTTTATAGAAAGAATTTCTTGAGAAATGATGCCGCTTTCGTGAAGCAGGATTTAACTTTTGGCAGAGGATTTGCGACATTTTCCATAGATCAAAAGACACCTCTTTTAGTCTAAAGCATTGCCCTCGCTTTTTCGCATTGCAACCCTCTGCACTCCCTAAGCGAGTATTTTTCCGAGAATGTTTCACCATACATGCAGATCTCCCTTTGCCCACAGAATATACGCTTGTCGTTGGGATCCTGTGATTCTTCATGTTGCGTCTCCACACGATGCTTAAGATGCTATCTAGGGAGACGAACCCAAAGGTCGATCCTCAAGTCCTTGGATCTTCTTAAGGTTTCTTTCAGTCCTTGAGGTCTGACTCGCCTAAAGATACCATCTGTAATGTATTACATATTTCAGATGTCCTCAACAGCTACAGTTTTCGAAAACTTATTCTTATCTCTTCAGTACAAATTTTTCTTTTACATCATTACTCCCTTTTCTTATAATTTTCGTTGCTTCTTTTTCTCTTCTTTTTCTCTTCTTTTACTCTTCTTTTACTCTTCTTTTTCTTTCCTTTTTCTTTCCTTTTTCTTTCCTTTTTCTTTTCTTTTTCTTTTCTTTTTCTCTTCTTTTTCTTTTCTTTTACTCTTCTTTTTCTTTCCTTTTTCTTTTCTTTTTCTCTTCTTTTTCTCTTCTTTTTCTTTTCTCTTTTGTTTAATTTATTTCTTTCGTTTGTTTCAATTCTCTCTTTCTTGTAATTTCTTTCCTTTATTTTTCTTTCCTTTCTTTCCTTTCTTTTCTTTCTTTTGACCCCTGAACTTTGCTCTCGAAGAGATGGGAGTTTTTTATATGAAAGGTTGTCAACGTAGTTGATATAAAATAATTTCTGTAATAAAAAGTGGAATGCTTAATGTCAAGTTGAAATCCAGAGGGCTATAATTTTTATCGCGCACATTATAGAGTTTAACCTTTCGTACGAGGGATGTAGCCTTTTCACCGATATTATTTATGAGTGCTTCTTTCCAGTAAAGAACCTACTCGAATTTTCACGGGTCGCGGATCCGCAATCGCACCTTTCCTATTTCTAACTCTAAGGTGCCTTCGATATTTTAAGGGTGATACATTTCCACTTATTACTCTCTTTTCAGAGGGGTTCTCCTGAGACCTTTTACCTCTCACGAGCTACACAACTCGTAGTTGTCAAATTTACATTTTACCCCCTTAATACTCTTCAACAAACGATTACATATTTCAGAACCCGCACGTGCTCTCGAAAAAGTGTCTGCATAATTTATTATCTTGGCGCATTGACGGGAAGCATATTTTCATACATTATATCATCTTGTGTCCTGATAGTTTGTGATTTATTTTTATTTTCGCATTTTGCTATTTTTTGTATTTTTGCATTTCTTTTGTACCTATTCTTTTTATTTTTACATTTTTGCCTTTTTGCCTTTTGTTAATTATTTGTGCTTTGGAACTTTTTTATTCATTTTTATTTTGGTAGTTATTTAATTGTATTTTGGTACTTTGTTATTCACTTGTATGATACTCTTTTCGCAAAGAAATAATTTCACTATAATTACCAATGTAGATTGATTTTTTCAGACAATTGAAATTATCGACGTTATTTTTCGTTGGGGGTTTCCAAGAGAGAAATTTAACTAATCGTGGCTTTAATTTGTATTAAAGTTCCGTTGAACTTTATATTCAATTTTAATTAAATTGTAAGTTATAATGACTTTGACTTTAAGTTTTAATTAGAGTAAGCCTTTACTAATTCACAGTAAAAGACTTTATCCCATTAAACTGTTCCAAGCTCTGTTTGCTGGTTAGTCAAAACTGATTATTTTCGTCCCGGGATCAACTTCTAAATATTTCAGTGACGAAAATTAAAAAACAGGATCTTCAGATACGATCCTGAATATAAAATAGGATATTAATATTTTTATTGTTTTTTTAATTAATTTTTAATTAATATTAATATTTTTATTGTTTTTTTAAAAATTAATTTTTAATTAATATTAATGTTTTTATTGTTTTTTAATTAATCTTTAATTAATATTAATATTAATATTGTTCAAAATAAATTGAAAATTATTTCGTCTAATTCGTTTTGGTTGACAAATAATTACTTTTTGGCAAAAAGAATTCCTTTTTGCTTGATCAAGAGAAAGCTTTGTTTTTAATATAAAAATGAGAATGTAATAATGACTTTTTTAAATTGAAAGAAAAGAAAGATGGGCAAAGTTTGAGAGTTATGTCTAGAGCTTTTCTATTTAGTTAATGGTCTTAATTAATGTAATGTGTGCATTTTCTGCATCAAAAGCTCCTCATGCATTGACAATATGCTCAATCAGTGAATTAATAATGATGTGAGTACATGTTGATATTGGTGAATTAATCCCAAGTAGAAAGGTTAACTAATTGTAAGCCTCGTGTTTGATGTTCGGGAGCCTTTGTGCGATCTCATTTTGTGACATTTGCTAGCATTCGATTATCGATGGACACGAGTTATACACTCAGCCGATGTGTGGAGGAAGAGGGGAAATTCTGCAAAATCGATTTTGCAATATGCTATTATGCACTGCGCTAAATTCACACGTCAGAGTCACGGGGCTTGTACAGTGTGAGGTCGATCTCACCAAAGGAGAACCAGCGTGGTCTGGCTACAGGCCCAGCTGCCTCTGACGCTTATAAATTCCAAATATCGTTCATTCCCTTTAAAGAGAATAATTCCCTTCAATGCCTTTGTTCAAATTTTGTTCATCTTTTTTCCTTCGTTTATTAAGATTATTCATACGCAAAGGGTGCTTCATTATGTGGCGAGCAGAATACATACAAGGACATTCTGCGTTCTTTTTTAATTACGAATTTTGCAGATTCGAAAGGTGATTGAATAATAATGGAATAAAGTTGAGGAAGGTAACGTAAAGATTTACTTACCTTTATTTATTTACTTATTTATGGGCAGGGAAAATCGGGGAAGAAATTTGGAGCAAGATGAAGTTGGAAGGATGAAAGTTGGAGGAAATAAAAGTAGGAGGAAGTAAAAGTAGGAGGAAGTAAAAGTAGGTGGAAGCAAAAGTAGGAGGAAGTAAAAGCAGGAGGAAGTAAAAGTAGGAGGAAGTAAAAGTATTAGGAAGTAAAAGTAGGAGGAAGTAAAAGTAGGAGGAAGTAAAAGTAGGAGAAAGTAAAAGTAGGAGGAAGTAAAAGTAGGAGGAAGTAAAAGTAAGAGGAAGTAAAAGTAGTAGGAAGTAAAAGTAGGAAGAAGTAAAAGTCGGAGGATAAAGTTAGAAAGAGTGAAAGATTGAATTTTGAGGTAGTTAGAATTAGAGGAAGCTAAAATGAAGAAAGTTAAAAAGATTAGGTTTAAACGGAGAAGAAAAGGTTAAAAACGGGAGCTGGTGTTATAGTGTCTCGGAAGAAAGTTGAAAAATAAAGTTGGAGGAAGAAAATTTGAAACTCTTAATGTCGAAAAAAGTAACCTTAATATTAGAGGAGGTTAAGATTAGAGGGGGCGAAAGTTTAAGAAATGAAAGGAGGGAAAAATTGGAGGAAGCTGAATTGTAGATGTTGCATAACGAAAAATTGGAAAGTGTAAAAGTCGAACCAATTTTGCCTACGAGGCTAGTTTTAATTCTGACCGTAAAAAGTTTCAGTTTTCCCTTTAATGTGATGTAGAACTTTAGAAATAAAGTTAGCTTCACTTTTACATAATTAAAAATGGAAGTTACAGGCAATTTAATTAGTGATCTTGTTTTAAACGTGTTATATATAATAGATGAAAAGTAAGAGAAAAAAACTGAAATGAAAATTTGTCGCTCTGCGACCATAACATGTTGAACAAAATACTTAAGTGAATTTCACAGGACAGTGACTTCAGAAGTCCTTCTGTTGATTACAGTAAACATCGTCTCAATACCATCAAACGTTTACAGCCTTTCAATGAAATTGGAAATCTACTGCTTATTTAATATATTCAATAGAGTTTGCTTGAGTTTTTCTTTCGAATTTCTCGTATTTACATCCACGAATTTAGTCTTATCGATTCTGTACGTTGAGCATATTCATGGATAGAATATGAGTCTATTTATCATAGACTTTGGACAAATGCTTTTTCTATAACATAAAAATATGCAAGTTGGTTTTTAAAAAAGTTTGTTTTGGTACCGTGTTTGGTACTCTTGGAGACTTTGTAACTATTTTGTTAGGAACGAAGAAAGGATTTCCAATTAACGAAGAGACTGTGCGTTAATAAGAAGGTGATAAAGGTAATTTTGTGGTAAAATATGCCCTCGTAAAATCTTCGTACAGGACATACACGCGATCCGTCGTTCGAACAAATAGTATATCACAGATTGTTTCGGTCAGATGCACGCGATGATGCGAAATGTACTTTTAAAAGGAAATATAAATTAACATGCTCTTATGGGGTTATTACAATTGTTTGCTCTTCACATTATAAAAGATTGCTTCATTAGATTTAGTCTTGTTTATACTTTATAGCTTTTAAAGCTCCTGCAAGATAATCTGTTCAATTTGTAGATCGATTTTATCATCTTTACATAATCGTTTCATATTTTAGGATTCAAATAATATTTCAGTATTCAAATAATAATTCAATTTTCAAATAATATTTCAATAATATTTTAACATTTATAAAATAACTGCAATTTTAAAATGATTTGCAACGATGATTTAAATCTATTTTAAAATGCCCTTTATTGTTGTATTACTATTTTGAAACAATTGTCTACTCTTTTTGATTCTTGTTTGAATAATGACGCATTCGATATTGAGTTTCAATTTTTCTTGACTGCTGACTTTGTCCCTGTTTCGGCTTTGTGGTCACATGAGAAAAGTAAAGTCAAACTCCCCTTGTATTTGCACCAGAAAGGATCTTTTGACCTTTGGGGACTAGATATTAAATTTCAATCGATGTAACATCTATCATTGTTCTCTATTTTTTTTACAAAAGGTTAATAGATACTTTCTTTTAATTAGATAATGCTTTGTAATGGAAAACCATTATAAAAAGATAAATTAAAGGGAAGAATTATAAAAAGATAAATTAAAAAGAAGAATTATAAAAAGATAAATTAAAAGGAAGAATTATAAAAAGATAAATTAAAAAGAAAAAGAAGAATTATAAAAAGCTAAATTAAAAAGAAGAGAAGAATTATAAAAAGATAAATTAAAAAGAAGAATTATAAAAAGAGGAATTAAAAAGGAAAATTATAAAAAGATAAAAGTAAGATAAAATTACAAAAACAAGACAAAAACTAGACCAAAAAAAGGAAAATAATGAAAATAAAGATGAATATAAACGTTAAAAAAGAGCAAAAAAAAATAACGAAAATAGAAAAAAGTATAAAAAGAAATAAACAATGCTTCCCTATGAGGAAGCAAAAGAAGATAAAGAACCGAAAGAAGAAAAAGAAAGAAAAACGAACAAAAAATGCAGTAAGTAAAATTCGATAAAATTGAATACAATACGGATATGGAAATTTTATTTATAAAAGTAAGTAAGAAGTCTCATTTATTTTTATATTAAATTTCGAGTCGTGGAAAATGCATTTTCAAGAAAAGTAAATCGATATATACGGTTTATCGAATGCTGAGAAATATGACACGTAAATCTGGCGTGATGTGAAAAAGGAAATGATTGCGTTATTTACAGTGTGCCATATATGGAAATAAGAAAATATTATCCATATGTACGATCATAAAAAAGTCCTTTTCGCTCTTTGTAATGGCTAAAGGAAACGAGAGAAGTATTTTCATAAAGATTAAAACACGTTTTAACACAACCAACAATTCAATTTCAAATATTCAATATACTTTATTTTCAATTTCATGTGCTAAATTAAAATATTACTGACATCGTTCCACTATAAAATCCCCCCATGTTCAAAATATTTTTCATTAAAAATACATGCACATCACTATAAAAATAAATAAAAATAAAAACAAACAACAATATAAAAATGTTAAAATATATAATAATAAAAACAAACAACAATATAAAAATGTTAAAATATATAATATAAAAATATGCAAATTTGCCTTAAATATCAGGGACTTAATTTTGTAACCCTCAAGCAAAACACCCTTGTAACTTTGAACATTGAAATACATTGGAGATTTTCAAGTTGATTATCACTCGTGCAGTTTAATTTAATGATCACTTACGACCATGATTTTTGGTCCTGATTGTTGTACAAAGTTAATTTAATTACATAAATTGAGATTTGGAGAGTTTTTAAATGTCTGGCGAGGCTCGAAATGATGATGACGATGATATTTGCTTGGATAAACTTTTATTTCTGCACGTTAACATTTTTTTTACGAGATCGCTCACACTCTCGTGTGCTTTTCGTAGGTAGATGATATGCTCTCAGACTCGTCGAGAGAACAGTTGTACGGACGGATAGACACCCTCATGAGACACTCTAAGCCTACCCCTTGATGCAGTAACCCTCTTTAAAACATGCCTGGAAGGCTCAATCGCGTGCGTACGTTGTAAAGACGAAAGACACATTATTACTGTCCAATTCCTGCTTCTCATCCCCAAAAAGGTGTCGATAGTTATCTTCATCAAACGCCTATAGATGTTTGTTTGTAAAATAAATTTTGAAAAGTTTAGCAAGGTTTATTAAAATGGATGGTGACTCTTGCATAACTAAACTTGCATCAAACTGAAAATTTCAAATCAAAATCAAATCTATATTCAAAATAGTTAAAACGATTGCTAATTTGCTAGATTTTGTTGTATTTCAAAAAAAGTTGTCGAGTTAAAATCATTCTTGAACAATCATTTCATAATTTGAATAATAATTTCGTAACAGTTTGTGATCTGTTTTGTCAGTTTAACCCTTTTTCCGTTCGTCTCCAAATTCTCTGATTTCTAAAAAATAAATCGTCAGTTTTGGTAAAAGCATCCAAGAAAAAGATAAAGTGTCGAAGCGAGCTGAAAAACGAGTTGACACTTTAGCGTCTGTTTTTTTAAAAAATTTCGAATTTTACATCTCCAGTAACATGAAATGTCTAAAAAGAAGATAACTTTTTTTTGCCCTGGAAAACAAATTGAGAGTCTTTGAAAACTCGATTTCTTGTGGAAAAATCCAAAGTAGTAGTTCGCAATCTTCGAAGAAAGCGTCAAATACGAATGACGTGTGTCGGTACAGTTTTGCAAACTCATTTCCTAAACTATCAGAAATGCTTTTTAAGATAAACACGAGACAGAATGAGGTCATGTTATATGTACAATAATGTCGCAAAGAAACTATCGAAATTTATTTTAGCATTTTAACAACAATGCATCACAAGTTTAATATTGTTGCTGGCGGTTTCCCTGTTTTACGGCAATTTAATTTATGCTTTGCTTGTTTATTGCGAATCGAGACAAAGAAGCGTTTTACGAGCGCGAGCTTTTCGTATATATCTTAGAACAGAATCAATAGGGACGTCGTTAGGAAATATTCTGACCATTATTTCGCGTCTGAGACGGTCCGAAATGTCGACCAAGTGAAAACGCGAATTAACTTTCACTGCGGTTAGCCATCTATCTTGCACGCTACATTAGTCGCCACCCCTTTCCTCAGCTTTAGCGTCCCTTTCTCTATTGTGCAGTGATGTTTGATGCTTGCTCGAAGATGTTCTACCACTTACGATATTCACGTTTTCATACCTTCCAAAGATTAAGCTTTTATCCGATGCCTTTAAGCACATTGGTAATAAAACCCCACGCGTAAATTATATTTTCCTTCTCACGTGTAGAAAACCCGTTAGAAACGTGAAAAATTGTCTGAGCAGAGATTTTGTGAGTTTATTAATTACCGCATTCTCGCACGAGGGTGTAAAACACGCGAAAAAGATTTATTTAAACTGGGTCACATATTTTGTGTATCTGATTTTTTTTTTGTTAGAGACGTTCTGTTTTAGATTTCTGAATTTCTTGGAAATTTATAGGTTGGTATTGTGTACTTTTTCTCTTGTGTCGTTTGGGTTTTTAAATTCTTCGTTTGTTATGATTTTTAATCATTGTTTTTAGTTTGCAAGCATAAAAAAGTTTTATAGTTATTATTACGGTTATTCATAGTTTGGAAATTTTAATAACTGTAATTAAAATGATAATAAACGTTGTCTGACAATCGTAATTGTAGCGTAGCAACGATAGTTGTTGCCAAGCGAGCGCAAATGTTGCGAAGCAACCGTACTTGTTGCCTAGCGACCGTAACCGTTGCGTAGCAACCGTAGTCGTTGCCTAGCGACCGAAACTGTTGCCTAGCGACCGCAGCCGTTGCGTAGCAACCGTAGTCGTTGCCTAGCGACCGAAACTGTTGCCTAGCAACCGCAACCGTTGCATGGCAACCGCAATCGTTGAAACTGTTGCCTAGCAACCGCAACCGTTGCATGGCAACCGCAATCGTTGCTTAGCGACCGCAATCGTTGCCTAGAAACCACAAGCATCGCCTAACAACCACAAAAAGTGTTGATTCCCACCTACAATAAACATCATCAACCATCTTTGCCAAAAACAAAACTTTCTGAACTCTCTACAACACAAAATTGTCCAAAAAATTACAAAATCTACATTTTTTAACGTCTTGAAAACAAACTAATTCCATTTCTAGTTTTCGTTCCTTTTAAAGTACACTCGCTTTGACAATTTGAAATTGGGTTGTATTTTTGCGAAAATAAAAGTTTGGTGTTTCAAATATTATTCTGCATTTAGATTCGCCGCTTTTACATATCGAGAACGAATTGCACTGGGATTCTTGAATGAGACGCCGGCGCCGTTTACCTCTTTGCTTTTCTCGCACGAAAAAGGAAAGAAGCTCTAGATTGTGAAAAGCAGACTCTTGCTTCACTTTGCCATCTTGCACGATGCAAACGGGAGGCACTGGATAAAGTAAACAAACTTTTCAGCGAGAGGAGTAAGTGATGCGATTCATATAAACAGTGTTGTAATAAAGACGCCTTCGGTTACGGTATAATTATGGTAATTTCTTAATAAAGCCAGTCAACTTTAGTCCCCTGCGAGAAATTGTTCTCTGGATTGTGAAACTCTTGCATGCTAATGCTGATCAAATGCATAAATATATATTACTTTGTTTGTTTTATGAGTAATGTAAATTTTTCATAGTACATTACTTATCGTAACATTAGTGTTCAGAAATCAGTGGGAGACAATTTTCTTCTAAAATTATAAACATGAATTAATCAAACCAAAATTAATTTTGGTTTGATTGATTGAATTGATTGATTGATTGAACATGAATTAATCAAACCAAAATTAATTTTGGTTTGATTAATTCATGTTTATAATTTTTAGTAGCAGAAATTTGTTTTTTGTATTGTTTGTTCTTTGCTTTATTCGTTTTTGATTTATTGTTTTTTGCTAAAGACTTTCTTGTCGGTAACGCTTGGGTTTCGATTGAATAAGCGAAAAACCATTTCGTATTATCTTGTGCCTCTTGAATCTTTTATTTTCTTTTATTCAAAGTTCTACGAGAGGAAATACTTAAATTTAAACCCCTTTTTTTCTGTTCCATAAAGTGTCAAAAATTTCGTTTATTTTTTTATGGCCATTGGATTTTTAGTACTGAAATTTTCATTCTCTTTTTATAGTTAGCTTAGCAGAGCTTCCCGTCTATGGTTTTCTTCTTCGATTCTTTTATGGTTTTTGGTATTAGTGTTGGTTTTTCATGCACGAGTTTCAAGTAACGGCTTTCTTTCATTTCTTTTCTTTTCCACGATATTTTATGTTCACGTTTGTATTTTATCAAATGTAATTGCCAGTGAAAATGGAAAGGCTTCAAAATTCTCACCATAAACACTTGCGATTTTTATATCCCAAGATTTCGTCAATCAATTTTTTAAAGCTTTTGATTTTAAAACTTTGGATTGTCTCGTTTTGTACCGTTCGCTTTTGCATAGAGATTTTTTCTCTTGTTTAAATGTTTTGTTTGCAATATATAAAAAATAATTTAATCGAAATGTTTCTACACTTTTCTTCTAATTGGGAACGAGCTCGAGATGGGCACGAGTAAGGTTACATAATTGAAGCATCGAAAAACTTTGCGTCCGGTGTCTCAACAAATCAATTGAGCGTCACCTCGAGTAGGGTGAGAATCCACTAGATAATCGATTGATTTCACAGTCAAATTGCCAGGTCAGAATACCTAGGATATTCAGCTCGTGAGAGGAATTATCTCAACGATATAGTGAGTAAGATTGTCCTTGTTGAAGGTGGTCACCATGAAATTTAGCATTCGACACTGCACTTGCTCTAAAATGTCACAATTGCAAACCAAATAATGGCAGTAATTCAATTTGCCTCGTTCTGCAGTTTGAAAGTGGCTCGGTCAAGAGGACGACCTTTATTGGAGAGAAAGAGAAAAAGGTTGTTTTAACTTATTTCCGAAAATCGGTACCATTAATTTTTCAGCCAGGCTGTAAAAACAGAATCGATAATGTTTCGCTGGTAGAGTGCAATAGAACGTGGCAAGAATTTCAATATAGCCGAGAGGAAACGAAATTTTCCCTCTTAGAATGCCAGGGGACAGAAATTGCAAGGATTGAGTGCACCTAGGCCATGAAAATATAGCGACGAACGCCCTCGTCAAGTTAAGAAGAGGCGATAAGGGCAGCTTTACGATTATTCCTTCAATTAAGGTGATGCAACGATCCACTTACTTGCCAGTGATTCTTCCATGCATTCGTGGTTATTATTTTATGATCGCCCGGTCTAATATTTCTAGAATCAAAACGGTACTAAATCCTTTGTAGTTCTTTGTGTGTATA
>WNHD01020958.1:0-13838 GCA_011057455.1 Ganaspis sp. Gsp50
GTTTTTCTCAAAGAACATTCAATACATGATTTAATAAGATCAATTTGTTATCAAATACAATGTCGTATTAATTCTCAAAAGTAAACATTGAATTTATAACAATAAATTTGAGAAAATGGACAATTTATTAAAAATAATAACCAGCTACTCTAAATACGTGATTTTAAAGTAGTTTTTCGTTGCCACCGTGAGGGAACTACTTTTGTGACGTGCTTAATTCAAAAACAACGTCGCAATGTATACGTTAATTGCTATAATAATAAAGGTAAAATCAGATGATTGAAGTATCTGTTTTGAGGAGAATCGTGGATTATACGTCGAGTATTAAGAACTGTATTAATTTAACTTAAAGTAAAAATCAACGTCCCAATATATTCGAACTGTTGGAATGGTGCTGATGTAAATTTTGCTAATACGAAAATTGTTTTATACGAAAAATCCTGTGAGATAAGTTGTAAAACACTTTTGTAACGACTAACTCACGAGGTTACATTTGTAAATTTTCGATGATTAATTCAATAGAACCTTGGAGCAGATGATTCGGAAACTCAAGGAAATACAGTTCTGGATTTAGTCCTCGTCTGGAAATTCGTATGATTAAATCCACAGATGCAGTGAGTTTATATCTCCCTCTGGTGTAGGAAAAATCTAATTGGATAAACGAGATGTAACTGGCACAGTGGATTGTAATTAATCAATAGTGATTAACTTTTTTTTTTCTTTTGCTTAGGGGATGTTTGGGAAAATCTGCATACAGATCCTTCAGGGTCGAATCCAAGGGTATGTGGGGTTGGTAAACAAAAATAAACCAGCGAACTACTACCGGCCCGACCCACTAAAAACCCAGTAACCCTTATTTCTGGAGCCCTAATCCACCCTCGGAACTGTCGGAAGACTTTTGCCTTCGAGGATACTAATTAATCAGTCATTTTTATCAACAAAATTATCTCATAAGCAAAATAAGAAACAATGATGTCTTTTTTACAGTTTGAGACGGTGATTCTAAAAAACCTAAACATTTCTTGAAACACGACCAAGCAGTCCGGATGAACATTGAAAAACAATATTCGTGACGTTTATAGTGTGATACGACTGGATGAGTGAAGCGCAAATAGTAGTTTAATAGTTCGATAGAGTGTAGAGCAAAGAAGAACAACATTCTTTAAATTGTGAGACTTTTTGACATTTGTGGAAAAGGCTAAGTCGCGGTTTCTCAGTAATGGAAACGGCTGCAAATATTTGCAGTAGCAAGTAGGTTTGCACTTCGTTTCTCATTTCATGTGCGTAACTTCTCTGACGAAACGCGTGGTGAAAGATGTTACTACTACTACTACTGGCGAAGCGGAAGAACGTCGTGTTTATTGACCGAGCTTGGCGAACCTCGAGACACCAAGCCGGCTCCAATTTCCGTTCTTGTTTGTCTAGCTCCAACATCTCGTTACACATACGGAAGGAGGCGCTTTAAAGCACTTTTGGTGTATACATAAACGATATCGTCTTATGCTGCACCAAGTAGAACTGCATTTTCTTATAAGCTTTTTAACTTCGTTAAATTTTATTTATTTTATAAACAAAATGTCGAGTGAGGTTCTAACTTATTCACAAGTTGTCTTGGATTTGGATGTAAAAAGGAACATCTGTTGAAGCACAAATCTTCAGCTAAAAATAAGTTTCCTGATTTAGATCAGTTGTAATTTTTCAAGCTGGGATGGGGTCAAGAAATAATTCTACAGCTCTTGAAAGTTAAAATCTATATTGTTTGCAATTTATATTAATGATGTAACGGAATACCTTGATGTTGTCAATCTTCTATTTGTTGATGATTTTTAATTTCATATTACGGTCGCCTCTGCGTTGGATTGTTTAAATACAAAAAACGAAAATTAGTAATTTTTACTCTAGATGAGCAGACATTGAATTGTCAATAAGGGAATCTTTGAAAATCCGATGCTTTATTCTGGAGAAGAATCAGCAACTCCTCCTTTTTATTTTCTAGCGAAGGAGGCGCAGAATGTACGTGACGACCAACAGCATTTCATTTCCTATCGATATCCGTAATTACTCGCATGGTACGAGTTGTATTGGCATTCCGCAATATAGATTCCGTTAGCCGCCTCCCTTCACAATTCTAGTGATGGTTTTTAATCGTTCAAATTTCGAGGATTCGTGCCACAAAACACTCCTATCAATATGCTACACTGAAACGCAATTATACATATTTGGATCGTTATGCTTTCAGTAAATCTCTCAAGGAATTTCATCATGTCAATCAATTAAATTCTACGGAGATTGTAAAATCTATTATTGAAAGTTTAAAATGTGGTATTCTAATTACAACAATTTGAAATATTGAAGAGAATGTTTTATTAATATTGTTAGGGAAAATCTTTTTAATTTCTTTTAAATTAGGTTACGTTTGGGTTTTGTGATATATTAATTGATGTCTAGCAATAGTTGCCTAGAAGTTGTTGTCTAGAAGCCATTTCTTAGCAACTGTTGTTTGCAAACTATCATCTAGCTACTTGTGTCTAGCATTCGTTTCTAACAATAAGTAACCGTTACTAAGCAATTACAGTTACCTAGAAACCACTACCTAGCAACCGTTGCCTAGCAACCGCTACTTAGCAATCGTTACCTAGCAACCGCTACGTAGCAATTAGAAATTAAAATTAAAATTAGAAATTTCAAAAAGAGTTCATTTATTTTTTTATTTTCTTTAATGTGAAAATCATGATTCACATTTTTGCAAATTTGACAGTGTTCCGGAAACTTTTTTTGAATTTTCCCTTTTGCATTCGATTCCCCAGAAAAAAGCACCCCAATTTGAGTGGAAATTTAAAAAAGAAATCAATCATTTTTTTATTTTTATTTTTTTAATATGAAAAACATGATTCACATTTTTGCCAATTTGACAGTGTTCCGGAAACTTTTTTTGAATTTTCCCTTTTGCATTCGATTCCCCAGAAAAAAGCACCCCAATTTGAGTAAAAAAAGCACCCCAATTTGAGTATTATAACGTTTTTGGCACTCGTCTAGATCAATTAGAAATTTAAAAAAGAAATCATCCATTTTTTTAATTTTTTTTTAATGCGAAGAACATGATTCACATTTTTGCAAATTTGACAGTGTTCCTGAAACTTTTTTTGAATTTTCGATTCCCCAGAAAAAAGCACCCTAATTTGAATATAATAACGTTTTTGAAACTCGTCTGTATCAGTGCAATTCTAAAAATTTTTTTAAAATTTTAAAAGCAATTCGATGAACTATGCAAAATATGCAAGATAATAAAAAATAGATAATTAACTCTATGAGGAAGCAAAATATGTTCGCAAATGAACATAATTTATCACTAGTTTTATATATTATCAATTTTCATTATATCCACATTATATGTACATATTCACTTGGAGATAAATTTTGTACTTCTTATGTATTTTCTCAAACGCTTTGTATATCTCTTATACTTTAATTTAAATTTGCACCTACTCCATGATCCATTGTGGACTAGTTACCTCTAGGAACTTTTTTTCATGAATAAATAAATAATATAAATAAATAAATTCCTTGTAGCAACCGTTACCTAGAAATTTGAAATTTTTCGTTTTATTATTAAAGCACAATTTCAGTAATTAGATTTTAAGAGCAAAAGATCTTTTGAAAAGTTTAATTAATTGTCTTACGTATAAATGTCGACATTTGGGATAGAAAGTTTGCTCCAAGGTAGATTATGTTTTATTTTTTCCATTTAAAAACGAAGATGGTGAAATTTAGTAAAACCTCGAGTATTAGAGTCTTGAGGAGATGTTGAAGAAGACCCTTACTTATACATGTACATAATTTTCGGTCGCGTGACTGTTGATCACGGAGCTAGGTATCTTAAGATGTCTCTTTAAAAGTTTTCTTTTACGGCATCTGAAGGCAGAAAATTTAACAAAGAAAGTTGTGGATTAGTTTCGTGGGCAATAATTGGAGCAAGTCTCCCTTTCTCTTGCGTAATGATAATTTGCGAAAGTCTGTTCCTCGAAAGCGAGTTTTCTGCCGGTTCTACAAATGCAAGGAGCTGAAGAAGGAGTCACAAAGCGGAAGGAGGAATAGAGAAAATTGTATGAGACGTAGTAAGTGTAGGAGGAGTGCTAACCATAGAACGAGAAGGACTAAGTGAATTTATTAAATTCATTCTGGCGTTTCGAATGAACGTTAACTTTATATGCATTATACCTATATACATTATAGCAGCGAGTGTTGAAGCGAAAAAGTCTTGAGTAAAAAGGCGGATGTTTCCCTACGAAATGAAATGGCTCTCTTATTCTGGGCAAAAAGATAAAAAAAAATTGGATCAAAGATCTTCGAGATGGAAATTTCTTTATAAAAATTTCAGCGGTTTGGTTGTAATTCAAAGATTAAATCATCTGTGAGAATATAAAAAGCAAAGTAATTTCAAAATGTGCATTTGATTAACTACTTAAGTAATCATTACTATATTTGAATTTGAATAGTATAAATATTTCCTTATCCTGCAATTGACATTACTCGTCATACAATTTGCATGTCTTGTCAAAAAAGAAAGAAATTGCCGCTCTACAATTTCCGCCGATTTAAACAAGACACGCTTTTTCCGTCTCATTCTCGGAACATGATTACTTTATTATTTGCGAGAAACTTGCGTGCATAAAGTTACGTGTTGGCAGTTTGCAATTAGGACTTATATTGTTGAAAATATTTTTCCAGCCTTAAAACGCTTTTCGAAAACAAAACTTTAAAAGTGATTAACGTGTTCAGTGGGAGCAATTTTTTTTCTGAATTACTGTAACCCAGTATACAGTTCACCACCCGCGAAATTAAATGTTTTCTACTCAATTAAACATGACAAAAAAATAAACTGACAATATAGAAATGAATTCGAAAAATCCGAACTGAGGCTTTTTCTTTTGGAATTTTGTTGCATAATTGTTGTTTAAATTCTCTTATAATTTGTTATAAATTATAAAATACACTCGCTGATAATTTGTCGCAAAGGTAGCAGAACTTAAAAACTACTTCTACGTTTGTTGACAACCTGAGCAAACGCCGATTGGGGGACGCCATTTTGACGTCGATGCAGTTGATAATTTATCGACGGTCAATAATCGATCAGCAGCGGTCGATAAAAATAGAAATTAAAAAAGATTTTATAATGCTGATCCTTACCAACTTGGCAACAAACTATAAACTGTAACTATTATGAATTATAAAACATTATTACGCATTACAATTACGTAAACGTTTTTACGTAATTGTTGACTCATTCTTTATGTACCATCTGTATTAAATTACATACAATAAAATTCAATTTACTTACATGTACATAATTTCAAAACAATAAAAAAGAATAATTTCTACTAATAAAAAAGAGAGTTATTACATTATAAATAAATTATACTTTTATATAAATAATAACTTCACTTATATAAAATTACTTTTGGGATCTACTCGTGTCAGTGACCCAGAGATGAAGATTGGATGTTTCACGAGAGGCAACGTACGCTTGGAATAACATTCACTGGTCATTCTGACACCAGCAGACTTGGAAACTTTCTCTTGTTTGAGAAGCATTTTTTCCCAAGCGACTTGCAAAATCCAGATAATTAATGACTTGAGTAAAAATTCCGTTACTCTGATATGTTTCCGTCAGAGTCAGTTTATTAACCTCAAGTTATGAAATAAATGGGTTGAAATTTTGTTTCCGATAAATTGGCCATGTCGAGGAATTTTTTCAGAATATAAATACCTGAATCTTGATCACGCCCGAACAGAGTCCAATTTTAAGAAATGTAGAGCGAAGTCGAATGTAAAGAGGAATGTCTAAAACAGACTAGGACCGATAAAATTACTATCGAGCGAACATCCGAACAAGTGTACGCAAACTTTTAACAAGAACGGCCCACTTTTACACCGATCCAATAGCAGTCGGAAGTCAAACTATTTTATGGTGAATAAAATTCCAGTTGAGTTTTTTCCACTTCTTGCAAATTTAAAATAGGATTTTTATAAATTTGGTTTTAAATTATTCATTTTTTTTGTATTTGAACTATTTTTGCAACAAACTGTGCAGATTTTTTTAAAAAATAGTTCTCTTGTGTTTGCTTCATTGCTGTTTGGATCATTTGTTAATACGATATTCGTAAGCAGTGTATCAAATTGCGTAAGTGTACCAAATTTGTAAATAATCAGCAGAGGAGATTTCCTACTGCACTCACAATGGTATCAACAGTATTTTTTCTAAAAAAGAAACGCAGATAACTATCGAATACCTACTAAAATTCTATATTTTTAAATTTTATTACAAATGTACAAAGTTTTACAAAATTTCTAATATCAAAAACGTCGATATTTCCAAGTTGCGTCTTGATGTTGTTAGAATCGAAGTAAATTATTTTTATTTAAAGAAATAAAAGTAGCATAAAGCGATTAAAATGAAAAATAGAATAGCTCTGGTAAAAGCTTTGACAATTTTAATGCTATTTTCATCTACACAATGTTTTCTGCTTGCGGCAGCAGCGCACAAAACGTAAGATTCAACATCGATATCAGCTTGAAGAGGAAATGTTTCCTGATCCTGCGGGCTAAGGCGCTTGTAAAGTCGATTGACGTGATTTCTCTCCACTGACCACGACTTAGATGCGACTGACTCCAGAGACCGAAGCGCATTTCGCACTTGGACGTGTTCCGCAACGATTCTGGAAAATAACCAATTGAATTCCAATCTTGATGCTCAATTCTGTCTCTAAACTTGACAAAAACATCTATACTTTCAATAAACAGGAAATCAAAAATTTTCAACTTTCAAACAATCGAATATAGATGGATAAATATTTTATATAAAATTTTTTTCTCTGCTTTTGTTCTCGAATTTACTTCCTTTTTTTATTATAATTTGTTCTCTTTTCTATTTTCAGAAATTCTAGTTTAATATTTTTGTCAAATAATTCGAGTTTACATAATTTTTTCTTCATTGAATCTATTTATCATTTATATCTTTGTCGCGCTTCGAAGAAAGGGAGCTTAGAAGCAAACGATTGTAGGTTATGTTTGATGATACTTTCAACTGGATTAATGATTTGCTTTTAATTATTTGCAATGAAAAGTAGTTTTCTATAAACACTTTGTGTATATACTATCAAGAAAAACTGCTTTCGACTGCAGATGGTTAAAACAGAAGTTTTAATGAACTTAAAATTGTCATCAAACATAACCTAAAATTTTTTCCTTCTAAGGTCCCTTTCTTTGGAAAAAGGTATTTTCGTCAAAAAAGTATTCTTTTGCATACAAGTTGACTTGAAATTACTTTTATTTGGCAGAATTTTTATTTTATATAATTTTCTGGTGCACATTTCATAATATTCAATTCACCGAAACGTTATGTAACAATTTTTTTGTAATTATAATCCCACATAATGTTCAATCATCCGAATTTTCTTTTGATAGAAACATCTTATGTTTACCTATCGTCGAACGTCGGTAATTACCTACTGTGATGATTATCGACAGTTGATAATAATTACCTGCGAATATTTTTTTGTTTTAATTACTAAAATATTAACAATTTAATAAGTTAATATAATTCGATTGATATAAACTAATATAACTCGACTCCTTAAATCCGAAACATGGAGAAATAATAAAAGAAAAATAATTATATTCCTTATTACAATTATTAAATATAAATAAATTATATAAATAAATATAAATAAATTATTAAATAATATAAATAATTAAATAATATAAATAATTAAATAATATAATAATATAAATAAGATAAAAAATATTTAAATAATAAGAAATATACAAATACTAAGATGTAAAACAAGGCTTCCCTATGAGGAAGCAAAATATATTAAAAAGATATTAAAGCATCTAGAAGAAAGTAAAAAGAATAAACTGTATTTCGACAGAACATATTAAAAAACTAATGAAACTTTTTGAGTAGTGATTATCGAAAATTCATTATGATTAATAGAGAATTTTTCTACCCAGGATGAAATTAGTTTCTTCATATTGTTGGTAGTTTTATACAAAAAATTGCTTGATCAGGGAAAACTTTTTTAAATGAGTTTTCTTCTGCAGAGGAAAAAGTTCCTCACTATTAGGTTCATTACGATTCAATTGCTAATTGCTATATGCATTCCTATTCATATTTACTTTTCTCACGTAAAACTGGAATTATTTTCTTTGCCATTGATATTCCTAGCGCAGTTCAATTTTTATTTTTAACTGCAAAATATTCATAAAATTTTATTATAATCCTATAAGAGTCTTAATTGGATCCATATTGTGATATATTTTAAAATATATTTTATCAAAACAGTATTGCAATTAAGTATTGCAATTAAGTATTGCATATTTGAGATAAATTATTTGTAATTGAGTGCATTATTTGAAATTGCTTCATTTTAATTAAATATTATTCAAAACATTCAAGTTTTTCAATATGTTGAAAATAACGTTAAATTTGTAAATTAAAACATTTACAACTGGTGGGATTCGAACCTACGATCTTCAGTATTGCAAACCAATGCTCTATGCACTTTGCCAATTTACTGACTGCAATGTATCTACTAAAAATTTATGAAATCTTTTTATTCGCAACTTATTTTATTTTACAACAAGTAAAAATACAAAAAAAAATTATTTTACAATTGAGAACAAAAAATTATTTAATTTCAAGCGATTGAAGTATTTGCACAATATTAGATATATGCTATTATATATTTCTTTTTGGATATTATCACAATAAAAAATAAAATAAAATAAACAATAGTATTTCATTATTTATACTTTATATTTTTCTTGACTTTTTTTTATTGAAAACAGCATCTGATGCTTTAGCAACATACTGTTTAGACAATGATGCTTGAAATTGATGTTATCTTTATGGTAATAAAACAAGTCAAAGAGAAAAAAGTGTCAAGAGTTAGTACTTTCAAATCACTGCTGAGAATCCATTTTATAATTAAAAGTTGCAAAAAAAGATATAAAATGATATGAATGCAGACAAGCATGTCTTTTTTGTTCTCCTCTTTTATGCTATAACAAACTATGCAAATTTTGAAAGACTTATTGTAAAAAATGATAAAGAATATGACTTAGGGTTCAAAGACAAATGATTCGAAAAGTTAATAATAGCAACAACTATTGATTAATTGACACAATTCTTAGATCTTTGTAAAAAAGATGGTTATTATTTTTTAATCTAATATTATATTATAATTTTATATAAAAGAATACTTTTAATTTTAAATTATAATGTTATTATAAATTGACAATTATTATAATCATTTTAAAACTTTAGATCAAACATATTAAACAATTAGATTTCTGATTAAAATAAATAACAAATTACATTTTTTATTAAAGTACATAAAAATTAAATTTTGAATAATAATAAAATTCAAAATTATAACTTAGAAATCATTATGAGAACCACTATTAAAATTTAACATTTTTAAATTGCGCGCCTTAATCATACAACTACGTGATTCAGTGAAGTGATATGATTAGAACGCACATAACCTCTAATTGGAAGCCTCGATATGGTGTTAACCTAAGTCCATTTTCTTATTTCCATCTTATTATTTATTTAATAAATAATGTTTAAGTTTTAATCTGTTTAATTAGGTTTTTATAATATTTTATTTTTCTATTTAAAATTATTACTTTGCACTTTATTTTTTACTATAATTTCTAAATGTTTTTAGCACCTAAGAAGAAAAATTACCCTTTCCGTCATTTAGCAAGTAGTGTCAGAGGCACGTAATGGTGTGAAAGTATAAAAATATTTTGTCAAGACTAATGAATTTATAATGAAACAGCTGTATAAACATGGTCTCAGTTAATTAACTTACCTCTGTTTTGCGCCACACAAGTTCAAGATCGTATCGCAGATGACGGACGGCAGCCATTCAGTAAAAAAGACCGCCAACCAGTGTAACATGGCATTGTACGTCATTCCACGAAAACCGAATGTTGGATATGTAAATTTTTGATTTCCTCGATTTCCATATGTAACTAGCTCGCCCCATGTGCATCCAATTGTAGTTGCGTTGTAAACTGACACTTTGTCAGATGTACTCCTAGAAAAAAGGAATATGTAATTTTTTATCATGCCCGCAAAATTTGCTTCTTTCGCTATTTTATCATTTTCTTTCGTTAATCCACTAAAAAGCAGAAAGGCAAAATTTTTTACTAGGTAATTTAACGAATGTTGTCATATGCTGCAGACACACTATTTCAATCCCAAATACATTTTTCCACCTTTACAACCTTAATCAAATCAGCATATAAAGGGTTTTTTGAGGCCGCTGTTTGCGGATTCGTGATCGATTTTTTAAAAACTAAGTATTACAGTCTAAAAAGAGAAGATATAAAATTTTACGGTGAAAGCTGATTTGTCTGCAAGGGTGGAAAGCTTCGACATGATTACAAAAAATCAAAAGAATTGAAAAGTCCAAAAAGTCAATTTTTAATTAAAAAAATGTTTAATCAATTTTTAATTAATACAAATTTTTAATCGATTTTTAATTAATAAAAATGTTTAATTAATGTTCAATTATTGAAAAATGTTATCAACACCATTATTAAATTCATAATTTTAAATTCCCGCCTTTTAGTATAACCTTCAACTGGACTGGCGGAGCCATCTGACGATAGCGTCATTAACTAATTTTGTGAACTTCCTACTTTCTTCTACTATTCTAACGCTACTTCTTTTATCCATGCTTCATAGTTTTTTATAATCTTTTACAATACTAACCATTTTCAAACTCCATTTTTTCAAGCAAAAAAAAAACTTTTACTTCGAAACAATTTGCGAATCGATTTTTCGTTCCCTTATTCTTTGTAAGATCAAAGGTGCAATTTTATGTTTACGGTGCGTGAAATTTAGACCTAATTAAAGTCACATTGATTGTGAAATAAAGTTATGAAATTGATTCGTAATGTATAAGTATCTCTAGGAGAAAGCTAATAAGTATAAAAAGAAAAGTGCCTCTTATGTTATATGATTCCAGTCAGAGCGTGCATTAGTTCTGTAAACAATTTATTACAAAATCTAAACACTTGTATTCGTTTTTCTTTTTCTTTCGTTTTTAATAAAAATTCATACAATAATAAAAAATACAAAGACGTAAAAAATACTACAAATAAACAATGCTTCCTCTATAAGGAAGCAATAAAAAAAGATCATTTTCTGGTACATTTCTCTTGGTGATAATTTAATTAAACTATTAATTTGAAAGGGATGGAATGGTCGTTAATTAAGAATATATTTTCAGGAATTATTTTCTGGATGAAAGCTGAATTACAAGGAGCTTTAATTTTACGTTATAGAGAAAAGCTAAAGTACATGGTTTCCAGTGCTTTGATTGAATTACTTTACCAAAATGAATTTAACTTCTGTAATTCATGTGTGACATTTGATTTAACTTCAACTTTTTAATTAAAAAATAAATGACGTTATATTTAACATTTCAAATAGAAAACTTCATTTGTAGCTTTTCCGGTTATTCAGAAGATAAATTACATCCTCTTTAGATGCTGAATTGAATACAAATAAAAGCTTTCATTATATGAAAAACATTGTTGGCAATTATGAGTTATTCTAGTTTGTAATTTCTATCAAAAGCACACTCAATTGCTAGCAATTAAGAAGATAATATTCATAATAAATAAGACAATATATAAATAATAAGGAAGATAATATAGGCAATAAATAAGATATCGTAAACAATAAATAGAAAAATGTAAACAATAAATAACATAATGTAAACAATAAATAAGATAAATATAAAAAATAAATAACATAATGTAAACAATAAATAAGATAAATATAAAAAATAAATAAGAAAATGTAAAGAGTAGATATAAGATAATGTTAAAAATAATTAAAAAAATGTAAACAATGAAATACAAAATGTAAAAAATAAAATACAAAATGTAAACAATAAAATACAAAATTTAAACAATGAAATACAAAATGTAAACAATAAAATACAAAATGTAAACAATAAAATACAAACAATAAAATACAAAATGTAAACAATAAAATACAAAATGTAAACAATAAATACAAAATGTAAACATAAATAAGAAAATGTAAACAATAAATAAGATAACAAAAAATAAATAAAATAAAAATAATAAATTTTAGCTATAATAAATGTTACAACAATTTTTGGTGAATATAATAAGCAATTACAGAAGAATAATAATCGAAAGTAGTCGAGTAATGTAATAAATGACACACAATGACTAGTAAATTATAAGTTGTACAGTAAAATAAAATTATTGCATTTTCACAACAAAATAAGAAAAATGTGAAAATAAAGGAAAGAAAATTATATCGAGTGATGTTTGAAAAAAATTATCTGCAAGACGTAGAAGGGTGGTTAAATCATCCAAACCAGTGATCTATCAACGTCAAATATCACCACATTTTCTCCCCTAGAAAATTACATTTTGAAATGCTAGCGGTTTCCGAAACTAAGCTTTATTTTTCCTCGTAAGCGATTGCGATCTTCTTGAACCATTCGAATATAAAGTCGCGACGTTGAATTCCCGAGACTCGAGTGTATCGACGAAAAAAGCGAATACGTACTTTCGAATGAAATGTGAACTCGATGCTCAGTCGAGCGTGCAAAGAGGAAATGCAAAATGATGGATGCGGAAATAACTCCTTTGCCAGACTCATCATGCATTCAAAATTTATGAAAATTCCAACATATTTATGTATATTTATATTATATATTAATTTTCAAGAACATTTTTATTCTCTTTTAATAAATGTTAAAAAACGTTAATAAGTTTAAAAAATTTTTTTTTATTAAACATTGTTTTAAGAATTACGAATATATTTTTATTGCATAATGAAATCCATAAGCAACGCTTGCAGAAGAAATTTCTTGCACGCTTGCAGGATAAGTTCTCCTATAACTTGTAGATTAACAATAAATTTCCTACACGCTTGCAGAATAAGGTTCTTATAAACTCGTATGATAAAGTTCCTACAAGCTCATAGCAAAAGTTTCCTGCAAGCTTGCAGAATAAAGTTCCTACAATCTTGCAGGATAAGTTTCCAATACGCTTGCAGAATAAAGTTCCTACAAGCTACCAGACTAAGTTTCCTGCAGAAGAAATTTTGTTTAAACTTGCAAAATAAGTTTTACAAGGTTGCATACTTAAGCTTTTTGCAAGTTTGCATGTCGAGCTTCCTGTATATTTTAATTACAAATTTATTCTCCGCAGCTGTTTTTTGAAAGTTTTCTGCAAGTTGATATAGCAAGCTTCTAACAAGATAGCCTGACAACTACATAGTTTGAAAATAATGTTATTCGTAACAAAATTGTGAAAAGATTCATTAAACTTACTATTTATGAGCATTTGTGATTTACAGAAGGTAATTAAAAAAATACCTGATAGACATTGAGTTTGATAAAGTTGCAGTTCATATAATATGAGCAACGCTATGCGTAGCCTGTTCTGGTTTCGAAGTAGCGATAAATAAAATTGGAAAACAGAAAGGTTGATGGCTATCCAGGAAAATACGCAGACGAGAAAGTGCCTTTGCAGCATCACGTGCAGAGAAACGAGAAAATTTATTGTAAAAATTACGACGAGTGGTTGTTGAGAAGAATAGGGAGGTTGGTCAATGCTTGTAATATATAAAGAAAATGGCCTTCCACCTTTTGCACTGTTACCCATTTTCCTGCTTTAAAATTTAAATGGAAATTTTCGCACATGTGGATCAACTGTTTTTTCACTTTTCTGTTTTAGAGGACTTAAAACTCAGATAATGGTCAGAAACA